>LSSL01000087.1:25519-35718 GCA_001953115.1 Smittium mucronatum | reverse complement strand
AAATAAAAAATAGATTCTTATACCTAGAAGAATTTTAATAAAGTTTAATGGTTATTTGTTGCCAAATCATCCAAGCTTCCGATTTAAATAAGATTGAAAATTCTATTGGAAAAGTTAATATACAGATATACTCTTAAATTTCCTGAAAAAAACAAATCATCGGCTTAAATTTGAATCAGAGCAATCTGATTTAGATAAATTAATTATATTTGTGATTTTAAAAAACAATATTTTTTGAATTTAATAATCGGATAAATCATAATGAAAATATTGGTTATTATAAACCAATATCTTTTTTTTATTGAAAAAAAATTAGTGGATTATTAATATATCCCTTTTCTAATTATCTTACAAAGATAAAGATTCAGCAAAAAATCGTTCTGTGTTTATTTTTTTTATAGAAATTATTATTTTTATTTGAGTATAATGAAAATCTCATAGTAATTCTTATTCAAATTGCCCAAATCGGTATAAAATAATTTAATTGGATTCTTATAATTCTATCTAAATATAAATTGGATAAATGAAACTAATAATGGCTGATTCACTTTAAGGGCTTGAATCGCGGAATACGGGTTAGTTACACTTAAGGGGTTCAACTACGTGGGGGGGGGGGGGGTTTATGTACGACCTATATATCAAGAGATAGGAAATCATAAAGTTTTATTCATTTTCGCCAATTCCAGGAATAAAAATTATGACGGAGAGGTGGTGGAGAGTATATACTGAGCATTAAAAGAAACGACTCTAACCCCTTTCTGGACCCAAACTTTTTCCCCACTCCTATTTGAAGCATAGTGAAAATTTCAATTTCCTCAATAACTTGATTTAATTAAGGACGGACTGTTTTTTTTATTTGTTGCATTGAATTAAAAATGTAAGCCATTTGTGTACTATCTGCCCCGAAAAAGATGAGACTTTTCAAATGTAGAGATAAATGAGTGAGAATGGTCGATATTAAACTTGTACATATAAATACTAGTGAGATTAAAAATTCCAGTATTAAATGTCGGGAGCAACTAGAGCAGTTGTTTTATCAGCATACCTCTTTTTTTTCCCATGCTGTTTTGGTTAAGCTAGAAAACTAGACAGTTTCGATAACATCAGTACTATGATTCTCAATTTACTAAAATGCCAAGAGATCCATCGGGCATAAAATTGTGCTGTTAGATCAAGTAAATGGTGAAATTGGGGTAAGCAATTTTTTGCTACCATTGGACGCAAGTTATGCAACAGTTGGATTTAAAGGTGGCTGGGGCAAGGGTAGTTACAGGCATGAAGATCTTTCGCTCTAGGCCTTTTCCATTAGTAAAAAGAATAAAAAAAGTGGACTGATAAAAGAATCCATCTCGAAAGAGTAAAAAAAAAAAGACTCGATTCCTTACATCATCAGTAAGCTAATCGTGCTCTTATTTGCTACCACTAGAGTATATTTGCATATTATAAAAAATATAACCAATAAAATATAAATATACGGAGAACGTAGAGTGCGCCAGTGATATTAATATATCCGGTAGTACTTTATTTATCTACGGGAAACGACGGGGTCAAAGAAACCATTTGCCACGATTTATGCTGCAATTTTTATTGTTGTGGATGCGAAATAAAGAGGAGAAGGCCGGAGATTGGGGTTTGGATTGGATTGGAGAGGAGAAAGGAAATGATTTGATTTTGTTCTAAGGGGTCAAAAAATGGGCAAAAATGACGAATAAAAAAAAGAAAAAGCGAACAATTCGAAATGGAGGAGATGTGGGAGGGGGTGGGGAAATGAAAGGGTCCCCGTTTAGACATTATTAGCTTTTTGGGATTCCGCTACTGTGCTATTTGTACCACCCTTCAACTCTAAATAAAATCCCGCATCCGTGCGAGTAGTGTTCACCAATAAGTATCGAGGGAGTTCGCTAGAAATGTGCGGTTGGATTTGACCAAGGGAGAGAGTAAAGGGAATTTAAAAATAGAATGGGGATGAATAATTGATTTCTGGACTTGAAGGCATTCAAGAAATAACCTTTTGGCTGTACCTATTAAAACTCAAGACTAAAAATAAAATAGCCAGCAAAAATCAATAGTTCCAGTGAAATGCACTTTTTTCAAAAAAGCGACTAATTGGAAAGATTTAGTGGCCAAAAAGTAAGCGGATGTCCTGTAGGTCAATTGGAAATTCGCCATCAGTCACGCAACTTTATTATTTTTCCACAAGTTCTTGGTACGATGCTGGTGGTTTAATATTGGGGGAGGGGGGTGTGGTTGGAAATAGGCGAGGTAAGGGGCAAAGATGTGCCCAATAAGGAGAGAATGGAATTGGTAGAAGGAAAGAAAAGAAGGCTAGGCAATGTTCTTTTTTAATTTTTTCTTCACCAGCTGAGATTGGGAGCCAAGTGGGATGGGTCATAAATAGTCTCTGCCAAACACCACTCTGTCGCTGATTGGATATAATCGGGTAGATGGATTCATATAAGAAAGTTCTAGAAGGAAAAACAAGAACCAATAGATTTACAGCTCTACTCTTTAGGAAGTGTCAGAGAAACTACGGATGAGATGGGGCCAATAGCATCAAGGTAATTCGGCATTGGCCCTTACTCCCCAATGGGCCAAGCTCTAGATGGGCAGGCTTGTTTTATATCTAAAGGCTAGCCAGCATTAAGCCCCTCCCACCTCCCACCCCCCCCCCTGCTTGAAAACTTTTATATTTTGGTTAAAAAAATGGGATTTCTATACTTTGATTTGGAAATATTAGTGGGCAGAGAAAATGATGGGGTGGGATATGTTCCCGCCAACCAAATTCAGATTGAAAAAAAAAAAGGAGTGGCATATGGAAGCACCTATGAACGAGAGGCGAATAAAGGAACAAATCCGACAAATTAATTCGGTTTCTTGCTATAGATAAATAGACGGTTTCACGGTACGATTAGTTTACCTTTTTATTTAAAAAAAAAAGCTGTTTTATACCCGTATTATTAAACAAGAATCAAAAAGCAAAATGTCGAATGTTGGATGGGACGATGTTACAATTTTGCGCAAATCAGCAAATCGACCAAAGGTGGCAAAGTCCGAATCGGTCGTCAACGCCGCAAAACGCTCTGGAATAGAAGTTGTTACTGAACGCAAGAGTACAATAGCAAATAAAGCCAACCATCACGATACTGATCACCAGCGCATTGCTAAGCTTGATCGAGAAGATCTCGTAACCCCTCCTCCAAAAGTTGATCTGAGTGTGGGTAAGGCAATGCAACAGGCTCGCATGGCCAAGTCTTTGTCTCAGAAAGAACTCGGCGTCAAGGTTAATGAGCGCCAAACTGTTATTAACGATTACGAGGCCGGTAGAGCTATCCCTAACCAACAAATTCTTGGGAAACTGGAGCGTGCTCTCGGTGTTAAATTAAGAGGAAAGAATATCGGTGAACCACTGTTCCAAAAAAAGTAGTTTTTTTTTATACAAGTCAATTTTATTAATAATACAAATATATACAAGAGTTTCTCAAAAAAAAAAAAGCCGTAATTTTCAACATATTGGATGGGTTTTTATTGGAATTCCTGATATGGGATGTGATGAGGACTTTTTTGTTTTGAATCCCAACGAGTTGCAGAACTTGGAAAATGTAAATGATAATTTTCTATTTGATTTTGGTTGAAGACTATTCTTGCTCGGAATCGTTTCGACTAGGTGAAAGCTGGATGAAGTTTTAGGGCGAGGCAGTGGATAGTCCTGAAAGTCGTCAGTGCTGACGTCGAACACAGAATGATGGTTCTGATCACTAACGATTTCCTCTATGGGACTTTTATTGAACAAGGCCAGTATTTGCTCCTTACTCAAATTGGAGTAGTCGATTTTTCCTCTAGAAGAGGTACTAGACGTAGTAGAACGATTGCTTGAGGGTGGATCGGGTTCGTTAGCAAAGGTTGTTGCCAAAATCGGGGCTCGAACTTTACTGCCCATAATCCCAATATAGGTGTCTGCCTTGGAGAACGACAGTTTTCTGGTCAAGGTTTTAACTCCATTCTTTAAGGACATAGAACCCCCGGAATGGTCAATCTGGTTATTAGGTAAATATTGGACACTTACAGTATCTATCATACAAAAGGTGTCATTTTTTTGAGTCCTTCTGGACACTCCCCCACGGATTGTACTGGATACAGACCTAAATTTAGGAGTTTTCTTGGATATTTGGCTAGATATGCCCAAGGGCGGTGTTTTAGACAAAGAAAGGGTTGAAGAGGAAGACAGAGCAAATGGGTTACGAATAAGTAGGTTGGCTGCATCACAGTAGAAACAAGAACAGCTCCTGTGACAATCGCAACCACAGGGGCCCCTCGTTAAACAGCAGTCGTTTTTACAATCACTACACCCCATTCTACTTAAAATAACTAATATATCTTAAACACGTCAGTGTATATATCAATATATATATTGAAAAGAAAAAAAAAGACAAATACAAACAGAAATGAATAAAGTTTTAAAAATAAAAAAAATTCAAAAGCGAGAGCAAAGAGCAGGTATTAATAGGAACATAATCGAGAATATGCAACTTAAACATAGACGAGCGGGACAGGAAGTGCTTTTGCAAAAAATTAGATAATGAAGAGTGGAGGAAGATAGAGTATTAGCACCATTTTGTTGCAACTGATTGTATTCCCATCTAGCTCCAATATCGGATTGTTGGTAACATTAATTGGAGCTGAGGATACATATGGCTGGAATTCAAATGTGTATGGAACAAAAAGCTCCAAGTGGGAAAGATTTTTTTTATAATACAATATAATAGCTGAGAATAAACCGGAGAATAGTTGGGAATCGACTGGGGAATAGCCGAGAATAAGATGGAGAATGGCTGGGAATTTACCAACAATCAATAAGCACTACAAAATATAGGTCAATCCTACTCTTAACAGTCCAATAAATGAGCCATTTCTTTGTGTTCAGTGTTTGAACCCTATTGTTTCCAAATTAGGAGAAACTTCATGATCAATCACTTCCTATTCAGGATATATTTCTGGTTTAATGCTAGTTCAGAGCACCAAATTACACAATTTCCCATTTATGACTTGTAATTATTTTTTTTTAGTGATTGTCATTTTCTATATTCCCTTTTCTCTCCTCAGGGGAAAAAAATTAGAATTAGCCGTAATTTCTAATCAACCGCAATCTATTTTCATTATCATATTTTTAACCAGCAAAATTTATTGGGTCTTACTATTTTCAAATTAATTTTAGCACGTAGTGCGATAATTATGCTATTTTTTACGCATAACTTTTATTAGGGTTTCCCGCCAATAACACTGTGTGGATATTATAAATACATAGAATAATATGGGATGCATTTTCCGAAAAAGGATTAATTGCTTTACATTAGAACTTTTTGTCTAATTTGAATTGTATTACAAAGCCGATAAAAAGCAGAAAGTATGATTCATATATCCTAAAAGGTCCCCAATCGAACACCCTCTCTGAAATAATACTACAATTTCTTTGATGGGTGAAGGCGAAATGTGATGGCTGATATCACACTATGAGATAGGAACAGTAATTTATCCATGCTCTCACATTTGATTCGACAACATTTGAAATCAAATCGATTAAAGCCTAATTTCTGCCAAAGAAAAAGGCCAAGATATTGCACACCAAAATACAAAACAGGTTTTCGAAATATATAATAGCACCAACTTCCAATTGGAGTTAGATGTTTTGTACTTGTCTTTTATTCTTGGACTTTTTTTTTGTCAGCATAAAAGCAATTATTGCAGGTTTACAAACAGGGTCTATAATTTATACCTTGATAATAATGCAATAAAACTCTTTAAACAGAAATAGGGCCAGTCAGAACCCTAAATCAAGGAGTACACGTCAATTATGTTCCAACGTACTGTTAAAAAAAAGATAAATTTAAACCTAAATACGCTTTTAGAGGCTAACTCGCTATTCAATTGCTCTTTGATTCCGTGGTAAAGCAATTTGACTATCCTCACATTCTGGAAAAGGTGTATTCCACCTCAAAAAATAAATCCCTATTCAGGAAAAAGCATTAGCAGTTCAATGGAAAGTTAATTAGTAATATAAATACTCTAAATCAGCTTACCTTTTTTGTATTTTGTAACTCTAATTCGGCCTTAAGGTTTCATACGATACTTTAGCAATACCAAAACATCTATACCGTCCCCTTGTGTTGGCTCAACACTACCTTTTTTGGAAAACGTAAACTTAAAACCAAAATTATAAAATAAATAGAGTTTATAGAGTTTATAGGTGCACCATCCGTCCTTGCTTTATACATTTGCGTATATTCCCCTTCATGCTTACTCTATTCTATTTTTAGAATCCTTTTCCTCTAAATTCACAGTATGAAATTTGAAATTCCAGCATTCATTTTGTTTATTTTCTCGATATACGAGTGAGAATTATTTTTTCATACCCTCCCTTCACACTGTCACCATGTATCATAAAATATAACATCCTTAGTTTGTTGATCTTATCGCCCTTTATCTAATTAATTAATTGATTAATAATAAGACACGTCATTGTCTTATTCAAGTTCAATTTAATTCCTTATCTCTCTTTTTACTAAATAGCTTTAAATCTAAAATCGCGTTAGAAATGTAGTTCTAAGCCAAGATGACAGGCTTAATAATGTTTATGCCATTAACTCTAAAAACGTCTAAACAAAATCTATCTTTGTATGGAATGTGATATTTACAAAGTTTATTGAGATTTCCTAAGCATGTTCCTAATAGCCTGAGCTACCTGAATTGCCTATATTCTAATCCTATTCCGCCTGATTCAATGATTACGGGAATAGCAGCTTAATGTATTTATTTTAGAGATAACACATCACATTACTAAAAAAAAAAAATCATAAAGAAGTCAGTGTTAATATATTCTCTTCTTTTTAATTCTTTACTCGAAGAACATCTCAGTTTATACACATGCAGTTTATAATAAATTATACTCCTCTAATCCACTATCCACAACTAAAACATCACATCCATTATACATTTTCCTTCGTTAAGGATACACTAGGCACACATCTTTAAAATAACCATACTCCACTAGATTTTAGTTTGGATTCACAAAATAATTCAAAAATGGCATAATATATACTTATTGAACCTCTGTTTTCTGCATTCAACTTGATCTTCCATTAAAAATAAAACAACATCAGAAAATTTAATTTTTAGAAATCCCACCCTCCATTTTCCCAATCCCAAGCTATTTTTTCCTCCATCTTGAAAAAAAATAAATGCCCTAAAACAAAATATCTGGACTATGTATAGCCGGGGAGGAAAAAGGGACCAACTATTTTGTATTTTCCAAACTGCATTTTTTTATCTCTTGATCGATCCTCTGCGATTTTATTTTTTTTTGATTCCAAGAAAAAATGGGATTGGTGGTTATTGATTGCGCATCTTTAAGCTCTTTTTCTAAAGAAATAAGCTAAACAACGCTCTTTGAAATTCAAATGCCTGTCGATTAGATTCGATATGTTATACTATACCCTAAGTTTCAATACTACTGCGATCAAATACGTACATCTTAATCAAACCCTCTCCCCCTTTTTTTCATTTGATTTTTAAATCAATTAATAACTTTGATTGAAAAAGTGACTGATTCAATTGAGGATTTTTACCGGGAAATCAGCATCTATTAAAACCCCCGCAACTAAAATAAATAAATAAAAACCAGGGGCAGCATACAAACTAAATTCTATGGGAATTGATTAGCACTACCGACGCATATAAAGCTGTTTGATTCTAGTGTCACCATATTTATTTGCACAAAATCTTTTTTTAGCGCCAATTCCTCTTATCTGCCAATCTACTAGTCAAATTGAAAGTTCCTTTTTTTCGCACAATTTATTTATTCGCTTTTTAAAAAAAAATGTTTTCGACTTTGATTTGATTTGATTGGGGGGAGGAGGGGTTGTATCACTGAACTGTTGCTTCCGTTGATTCAACTTTTAAGGCTCAGAGCATTTGTCGTACTCCTAAATGTATAAGAGGTTTATTCGGAGAAAAAAAACCTTTTGCCAATAGAATGCAATTGAGTTTCAATTGAAGGAAAATTAGCAAAAGTACTGGCTGCTTTTTATAGTCCAATTTAGTATACCGCCCATTGAGGGGCTAATAATTATCAAGCTAACCATTGATCATGGAGCTTATTGGATTAATCGAGATTAATAGCCCGCACTGCTATGAAAAGTGCTTCAATCTTTTAACCCTTTCAGGCCCAAAAATACAACTACACCTTTTCACTACCAAATTCGGAAAAAGTGTAAATCAATTCGGAAAAAGTATGTTCTAATTGGATTTAGTGAAAATCAATTCAAAAAAAGTAAATCCAATTACGAAAAAAGTAAATTTCAATTGGACACAGTGCATTTAGATTCAAAAAAAGTGAAAATCAATTGGGAAAAAGTTTAATCAATTCAAGAATAAGTAACTTCAAGTTTGATAAAAAGTAAGTCCTAATTCGGAAATTCTGTGTAGCTACAAGACCTCATGCCCTGTATTATACTTTTGTTTCAAATTAAAACATGAGTATAATATATGAGTTAGCTGATTTTTTATTAGAGACTATTGAAAAGATATATTTCATACCATGGTTTAATTTCACTTATAACCCACAATAACTCAAGATAAATTAAAATTAGGGATTCGATCTTCATGTGTATTTAACCGGTTACTATTTCTGTTTCTGTTTCTGTTTTTGTTTCTGAAACTTTTACGCTAATAATTATAAAATATATTTCTACTTGTAAATGATGCCTTTTTAATCGACAAAACAAGGCTTTCAGTTTAATGAAAACAATCAATTTTTAATAAATGAAAAAAACCATTAATCACGTGCTTAATTATTTAATTTCTTTTTATTATTTTATAATACTGGATATCTTTAGATGGACACCTCTGAAACCAATTTTTTACAGAGGATATTTAATCACTATGTTTATACTGCTAAATTGTGGACTATGTATTGTAATTGGTTTATTGGAGTAAGGTTTTGAAGAATTTCATTTATTTGGCTACAAATCTTTTCAATAATTATAACATAAATGAGAAATCAACCCCTGTATATACCAAACTAAGTATAACGTTTTGGTACTGTAAATTAAAAGCTTCGCATAAATCTACATGAAAACATACAATGGTTTTGAGAATTATCAGACTTTGACAGCTTGATAACCTCAAAACTATTATGAAAGGTTTTTGTGCGTGTTATTTATAATATAATCCAAATAAAGACGATGCATTATAATTAAAATGGAACTAGTTTATCGCGTATTTATGGACTTTTTAACATTATATTTGTTAAGATTAGTTTCGATCATTTTCAGCAAACTGGACTTGTTTAATATTATACACGATTTTTTTTTTTGATGTGATTTAATAATTGAAACATGAAATCTCTTTTTTTTTATCATCATGAGGTTTATAATGTTTAAAAAATATGAAGCGAGTATATTTACTGTTTTTATTAATATAATAGATTATTATTTTAACTGCACATCATATATAATTGTGTCAACAATTTAATATATTTTTATAACTATTTACTACCTATCCCAAATTGAAACCCACTTTTTTCGAATTTGATCACACTTTTTTTGAACCGCAAATCACTTATTCTGGAATTGATCGCACTTTTTCCCAATTGATTTTCACCTTTTTTGAATCTAAATGCACTGTGTCCAATTGAAATTTACTTTTTTCGTAATTGAATGTACTTTTTCCGAATTTGGTAGTGAAAAGGTGTAGTCCATAAAGTCAAAACTTTTCCGTTTTCTATTCGATGAAATATAGAACGGCCAAAAACTGCTGTTTGAAATCAAATATATTATTGTCCCGTGATTGGATATTATCTTACAGTCGAGCATGAAAGGGTTGATTCTTTCCTACCGATATCCCAGTCTCCATTCTATCATTGCAAAAAATTTCAAATTCAGATGGCCTGATTTTTGTTTTATACCAAATTTGACAAGTGCTATCTTAATGCTACAACGGAAAGAATTGCGGAATTCATTTTTTTGCCGCTGACCACAAAGTGGTTAGCTTTTAGTGACATCCATTTAGTCTATATGGGGTATTCTTTTTAATCTAGACTTTTTTTTACTGTGCAGACTATTGGCTATAATTGAATTTATTTAAAACCTGTCCAATAAAAATAGAAAAACATGCTGGCTCTAATAAATTACAACACTTTACCAGTA
>LSSL01000087.1:0-14741 GCA_001953115.1 Smittium mucronatum | reverse complement strand
AGGCTGGATGACTGAGGTTACGTGCAGTCATGAATTAAGCTCTTATTCAATGAAAAATAGTTCATTGAAGCTGCTGAGCAATTAGTTAGAGCCTACTACTAACAGGATTAATAAAATTAGGCTCCTACCCAAACGATGATTTGATCAACATGGCTTTTAGACGCTGAGATCCGTCTGACTGTTGAACGCTGGACATGTGCACTAGACTATGTCTCAGCTGTGCTAAACGATCGGTTCCTCCTGTTTCTAGATGGTCCTCCCCTGGAATCCGTGTCCTCCGAATCGCTGTGCGCTGTCTCCACCATTCCCAACCAAGAATAGTATAACGCTGTGTGAAATTTTTGTCTAGTGTACTTCGAAAAGTACACTATTAAGCCCCTAAATCACGGCAAGGTATTTCACTCTTAGGGGCATATTTTTCAAATGAGGTAGTTTTATCTCCTGAAATTTGACTCGATATCTATTGGCTAACGATGTTTTTTATTTACCAATGAAACGAACTAATGCTTTTTCAAAAAAATAAAACTATCGAATGGAACCAAAGTATTTTTCTGTTCGCGCGAATTGGAATAAAATAGTGCGATCTAAAGCGAGAGAATAAAGGTCTTATATATGATAAAGTCCATTAACCACTTTTTTATATAGTCACCTTTTAGTAGAGTTCACATTCGAGTTTAGAAAAAAAAAATAAAACGCTGATTGAAAATGGTGGTAAGTGCTCTTAAAAAATTGTTTCACATTTTCCACTAAAGATATACTTTTGTTTATAAAGTCTACTTCACCCCCTGAACATTCGGGGATCGATTAGTCACAATACCAATTCTCATATTCCTAATTTATACCAAATCAAAGCTCCTTCCCCTCAAAATGAAGAGTTTTGGAGGGATGATTTCAATCTTGAATTTGGATTTTCAAATATACAAAGAGTTCTAGTTGACTTTACTCGATAAATGGACATAAAATTTGATGTTTCTTTTTGTGATTAGAAAATGGCACTTCAAATAAAGTCAGAATTAACCAATATCACTGAATTGAAACCAACCGGAGAAGATTTCGCCTGGAATTTCAAGGTGTGAACTATTGCTATTTTCAACTTCTATTCCTGGTCCATCCAACATTTTTTCTAATAAGATTCTGTTTTTTACCAACCACTTTTTTTCTCCTTGTTTTCCCGAAAACAACTAAAAGACACAATGTAGCAATTGCCAAGAAGAAACCGAAAACTTCATAACCATATGCAAAACAGTAATCTACAGTTTAAAATTTTCATCCTTGCAGATTTTTTTAAAAAATTAAATCCCCTTCCACTAAAGAATTTCGACCTTTTTTTTTCTTTTTAAAAAATATTTTTTATGTTAGGATGAAATCGAAATGTTCGGCAGTAGAGGCAGTGCCAATTATGTTAGCAAATGCAAGTTTTGCCGACGCGACAATGTTGCCTCCATCGTCGAAGGTCCATTTGCATACAGTGAGTCTGAACAATTCAGTACCCTGGCTGTCCTTGATTGCCGTGGTTTCGAGCCAATCGAATTCGATCCTAAGGTTAGTTTATTTTTTTTTAAAAAAAGTTTTACACCATCATCTACATTTTTCGCCTCTTTCCTTTCCATGAGAGTTTGAAAACTTACCTATTGATTTTTTTTAAAAAGAAAGGGGTTATTGGGGCATATACTCATTTTGCAAAAGCACAATTAAATAGTTTATTATACCCAAAAAATTTTAATGATGTTTTTTTTTTTTTTTTCGCTGGTTTTCAATGTTTATAGTACTAATTTTTTTTTTTTTACTTTATATCCTTTCTTTTGGGATTTTCTTTAATTTTTTTTTTTTAGAAATATTGGGAAGCAACTGGAACAGATTCAAACACTAAATTTACTGAAATTGATTTGTCTGAAAAGGAATGGTTTGATTATGACGAAAAGGTACCACTATTTTTCCTAATTTTATATTTACTCGATTCTAGCCCTTCCCCAAACACAAACACACACACACACATATATATATATATATAAATTTATACTTCCGCTTTTATTGCTTTAAACAAATCCTTTATTTTATCTTTTGCTAAAAAAAAATAAAAAACTTATCAAGGTAGTTTTATATAATTTTTTTTTTTGTTTTTTTGCGTACTATTTGTTGAATATATCTATTATAAATTGTCTTGTAGGCTTTTCTATAATTAAAAATCAGTTCATTGATTTTTTTAAATTTTTTTTCTACTGTTTCTCGAATGACTCATTCAATAACTTTACTGAAATTCTGCATTTAGGCCGGTAACGAAGTAGGGATTGCTGACCTCGAATATAAGTTTGTCCGCCACTAATGAGAAAAGATCCCAAAATATAATTTATCAGACCTCCTCTAAATATCCACTTTATGATTTCAATAAAATTCAAAAAAAGAAAAAATTTATTTTCTTAGAACCACTCTACATAATTTATATATAAAAATAATGAGTAGATGAGAGTTGGGATAGATGGAATAATTAAAATGCCTTTCTTATCATCGATCTTAGCAGAAAATCTCAAAACGAGTATTTGTACTTTTTATTCATATTAACTAGTGATCCAACCGTCATTTTCAATGTTGTGTTAATTGTATCTACACACTGCTGTGCCTGTGAATATACTTGTTCTAGCGGCGATACATTAGACTTCCCCTCGCTATCCAAAATCCTAGTATTGACCAATTCCGCTGTTCGAAAGAGTGAGCTGTTTTCAAACAGATGTGCTGTTGCGACATTTGTAATGGGATCTGGATACGCAATGATCAAAAATATTGACTGCAGCTTATTTTCAACATCGTTGATCATTGATGAGCTATAATGACCGGATAAAGATCTTCCAAATGATACCATCGCTTTGGCACATTCTCTAGGTGTCATAGTTGATGGATCCATATATTCCATCATGTTTTCCCAGTTTTCTTTATCTGAATTATGCAATTTAGTGTGATCGTTGATATCAGCAAAACCTTGGGAAATGTCAGTTTGATCTTTAAAAACATTCTCCTCGACATCCATGGCTTCGGACGTAGAATGTGTTCGCTTTCCAGGGACCAAACAAACATGGGATTCTGTGGTAGGGATTCGGGGCTCTATATCATTACAAGGTTTGTGTATAGTATTAAAATTTTCTTCATGATGCATAGATGATAATTTTTGATTAAAGTCAATATCATCTATATCCATTTTGTCATCAAGTTTATCATTTATTATGCTATCTTCAATTCCTTCGGCTATTCCATTCTGATTACTCTCTAATTGGTTCATTCGAATACTGTTAGTGAAGCAGTTCGTTGATTTATCGATAGGTCCATTTGAAGGGGTGATATTGATGTCTTGAGCAAGAAAAGTGTTAGATGTAAAGCTGTTGTAGTCTGATGGAGATGAGTCATTGGGATACAAGTGGAACACAGATGAAGATTCGGAATTAGCCACTCTTGCTAACTCAACAAAATATGATCTCCTTAATTCAAATATCACTGTTGGATCAAAATACACAAGGTGGGGATAATGATTGCGTATCTCGCGTAGTGCCATATGGATCTTTCCTTGGCGTACATATTCACAGATCTGCTTTCGAGTCTTTACTCTATTTATTCGACTGTTTAAAAGATCTTGAATTCTTTCAGAGTTGGTCTCAATAAGCTGCCCTAATAATGAATTGGCTGAACGGGGTGAAGATAATTCGGAATTTGTTGATTTGGATTTTTCTTTCTTCAAAGAGATTGAACAAATTCCGTAAGTGTTTTTTGAAAACGCATCAGCTGACTTATTGTACCCGTTGTGAATCATGTAAGATAGTATCAATTCATTCAATGCATCTTTAGTTGAAGGAATATTTGGAAGTGAAGATGCTCTAGTTTTGGATTCGGGTGAATTAAGCGTTGGATTAGTTATAAATTCAAAAAGAAGGGGTTCGTCTCCCAGATCATATATTCCGTTTGTGCATGAAGGTTTGGTATAGTGGATGTTTGATGAATGAGATGAACCAAGATTTGATTTCAATAGATTCCTTATGCTTTTTTGTGAAGGCTGTAAATCAATTCCAACTCCATTAACAAGAGTATTTGAGACTATTTTTTGAGGTGTTAAAGGGTTAGTTTGACAGGTGCCAGGAAGATCAGAATCAGATGTTTTATGAGTGACGGGTAAAGACTGGGCACTTGAAGGGAGCCCTAATAAAGATGAAATTTCAGAATTCAAAATTGTTCTCCAGAGACGACGCTCTTGTTCATAAACATAAGACTCAATATCATACACAAAAGGGGACTGGCCAAAGTTGGCTAGTACCTTCTCACCTACAGTACGTAAACCAGCAGTTGGGTAAAGTAAATTACTGAATTTGAGATCTTTTACAGCCACACCAAGAAAGACACCATTCTTGACAAAGAAAATTTCTTGTGTGACGAAATTAACGCCACAGCCGATAATATCCCCTGCTGTAAATTTGGGACCGTATGGTTTTCCGCTGCTGTTAGAGATGAAAGAATTTCCATCGTCACCATGATAGCCCCAAGAATCAAGATCCCAGCCAGGTAAACGATTTAAAGAAACCTTGAGACCAGTAAAACCGACTCCAATATAACCATTTTTGCCCTTGTTTTGAATTTCAATTTCATAATAAAAAATTCCGCAATTAGGAGGGATACAATAGTCAGTTCTGATCATCCCAGCGTGGGTGTCATCTCTTCCTTTTCCGACATAGGAGAGATGCAAAAGGTCAGAGTCGGGCTTGACGTTTTTATTGAAATCTTTTTTGCTCCAGTGGGTAGGAAACCTTAAAGAACATTTGAACTCGTAGTGTAGCTCTAGAAATACATCGTATTCACTGGATGATACAATTCGGGGTTTGGATATAAATTGCAAAAACTCTTCAGCAGTTGGAGGCGAAGAAAGATGAATAGATTCACGAGATGAAGCATGAGAGGTTGAATGTTCAGAATCTATTTGGTTTAATAGTGGCAAAGAATCTTGATCAAAAGAATCTTCAGATAGCTCGTTTTGATCTGGTTCAAAATGTAAATCTTCAGCATCAGTTTTCAATGAAGTAAAAAAGGATTTTATAGTATTCAGGTATTTAATTCTAGTCATTCCGAAATATGAGTTGACTAAATAAGTGGGAAGGAAGAGCTTTTGGGACAAATCGATGGTCTCAGGCTTTTGGAGATCAATGGCATCGTCGTCCTCTAGAGGAAAATGAGAATCGCAAAAGTTGGGAAAACTTTCAGATAAATCGGAAGTTTCAGACATCGAGGAATCGGCATCGAAATCGGATATTTCTTCTTGATCATCATCATTTAGTTCGTTTTCATCTTGGGAATCGTCAAAATTGGAATCGTCAGATTCAGAATGATCAAAAAAGCTGATTGATTGAGTAGTTTCATCCAAAGAAGGATCTCTATTCGGAGCTCCCAAAGCAGATAGAAGGGCGCCAAGATGGATCCTTCCAGCAGCGGAATTTTGAGTGAGAAACCTATTAAATCTTCGGAAGGATGAATTTGTCACAGAAGGGGGGGATAATTGAGTAGCACGAGACGGATTAGGAATGGATGTTGAGGGAGAAGCGGCGCCGCCAGAAGTTCTTCTAGGAAGACGGTTTATGCTAACTATGGGAGGATCCATTGAAGTAGAGGCATTAAGATTTCGATTTTCGCGGCTGAAAAAATCAAAAGTATTTCTTAATAGACCATGTTGAAAATTTTCGGAATTCTCCAAGAAAAGTGGGAAAGAAGATGAGGAAGAATTGTTTGATCTGCGTCGATTGGTTTCGGGGCCTCGGTTATTTAATAAATTCAAGCTAACACGTGGGCGGCGAGATGTGGAAGAGGAGTTTTCATCCAAAGCTTGAGGATTATTATTAGGGGAATCCTCTTCGCTTTCAATATTGTTCATGTTTTAATAAAAATTATATTATGAATTTGAAACCTGATATATACTCTAAAGATAAATTTTCTAAGAGATATAGGGGGGAAATGAAACAGGCTATAATGGAGACAAATCCTTTCCTGAGATAATAGCAATTTTTTTTCACTTTTTATGAGCTGGAAAATTATTTAAATAAGGGAGAAAAGATATCGTGTTTGCATTGATCGGAAAGTTAACTTGAAGAGTAAGTGAGTCTTTAATGTATAAATGGGATAAGGGGGCTATGTGCTTATTCAGGCGATTTATTTAACGAGAGTGGAAAAGTGTAATAAAACAAGAAAGGTTGAGTTTACGCATATTGCACTGTAAGAAAGAAATTTATAAAGATTCATTTGGGAAAAAATATGTATTGCGTAGAAATTAAGACGGAATCTTTTTGACCCAACCAGTAGTCTTACTGCGCTACATAAATTGTTCCTATTGAAAGCCTACTTAATGTCCTTTGAGTTAAATAACGTCATGTATTGGTCAATCAGTTTAAATCTGAGAGATTTAACCAATAGGTGATTTTATAGAACTTTTGCAGGAGAATTTCCAAGCACATCTACTGGTAATATTATATGTCTTAATTAATACATAGTGGTGAATACTATTGGTGACTTCAAACAACAAAGAACCAGCCACTTCAAAGTATGATGGCAAAAAAGTGGTTGCTTTGCGTTAAAGTCTATTAGTCTGAAGATAAATAAATAAACAGCAAAATCATTAAATAAGAATAAAATACCACAAATTAGACCTGAGAAATTAAGGATAGCATTGTTAAGTTTTTTTTAACTAATTGTAAAAGCTCCCTGATGCAAAAAGTCCACATATTGTCAAAGTTGCCAGGAATATTCTAAAACTGAAGTATACGTACACTTATCTGCCTATCAGAATCCAAAATTAAGGGCACCTTGGCAAATGAGTCCCGCTTATCTTCTTGATTTCTGCAAGCATATATTTAACCGTTCTTTGAACTTAAATAGTCGGAAAATATTCGAAAAGACCAGAAGATCAATTGGAATTATACCAATACCGTGTTTACATCTACCTGGAATTTCCACAATTATTTTTGATGTTTATTCTTAAAATATTCAAAAAAACTTCGCTATCCATAAAAATAGACCCATTTATATGGCTGATCTCCAAATATGTATATATTCTTAGCTTGTTTAATAGAGCACATATACCCTTTTAAAGGAAGATGAATTTCTGGCAAAACCCTCCTTTAAGAACCTTCTTATCTTTTGAAAATTAACGTCACTAGTAGATTTTAAAGCATTTGTATGGATAATACAAGATTCTACACATGTTTAGGTTAGGATATTTTTTCTCTGCTATCCATAATAAAAATCCATAAAATCTGAAACACTGGTGAAAATACAGATCCGCTCATAACCTGAGATATAGTGAGATTAGCAATATTTTTAATAAATTAATATATTAAGTTTTTGATTTAGGTTCCTAACCAGATGTGAAGTATTCCACCATTAGAGAATTAGGTTCGTTTTATTTTATAAATATATTGATGGCTGAGGGAAAAAAAATTATCGAAAATTTTTCTAAGAATTAAGAATTTAAAATTTTATAATTTTTAAACAGTGTTTTAAAAATAGACTCGCAAAAAAAAAAGCTTTAAAAGCAAAATGGTGAAATTATAGGAGACCAGTATATTCTAAAATTATAAAATATATTCAACATATAACTATTTTTAGCTTGGAGTTGCAAATTTAGAATTTTTTTATTACTATAAACACAAATTCAAAAATTAATATGTTTTTGTATATTTCGATTTCGTATCGCAAAAAAAAACTGCTAAATAGTAATTAATTTGAGTTAGTATAATAAAAAATGTGAGTATATCTCCTAAAAATTATAAATTTACCAAACTAAATACTTGAGCCAATAGATAATAAACAAAAATTAAAATATCCACTCATACTTTGATAAATAAATAAGGATTAAATATAGTTCTCAGATGTTATTTGATACTGAAGATTAGTGTACTCAATGACCTCATTAAATGTTTACTTACTAATTAATATTAAATCGATTGTATTAAATCATTTAATAGTGTATTAATATTTTTTATAGAAAAAAAATGTTTTTTTCCCTTGAAATTGGATGTTTTAAAATTCTATTGGGTTGAACAGATAGAAATGCAATAATAAATTAATGGATTAATCTGTAATAGGCCAATATAATACGCTAGACTCATAAATATCAAATTAGGCGAATCAAAGTTATTAATAATAGAGAAATTTTATATTACTTTTCCGCAAAGGCAACAATAAGAGAGGGAGAGCGAGAGCGAGAGCGGGTAGAAAGTCATTATAGGGTTTTCCAATGGAGGATGCATTTGTGTCTATTTCCAAAAGACTTTTTGGGATCACAGATACATTTTGTCTTTGTATCAGGCCGACTAGGGCAATTTCCTAAGGCTGGAAAGTAGTATCCGATATCTTCAAAGTAATGTACTTGGGTTTTGTTTAAGAATATGGATGTTGCCATCGTGTGGATTGGTCCATCACACCAGCGTTCGTAAAACATACCACCAGCAAGATCAAGATGTTTAAAGTATGCAGTGTATTCGGGAGAGCGAAAAAACTCCAGCTTTACAATTTCAAAATTTGACCAAAAATGGCAACCGTTATAAAGCCCTTGCTCATCGAGAACGAAATCCAGCAGATTAGACTTGGGGATCATGTCTTTGTTGTTCAAAATAAAGTCTTTTGTGCTGTTCAATAGCGTTCTCACTGTTCGCAGGTCCTCAATGGGTGCCATATTGAAACCGTATACTATCCCATTCGCTTTCATAAATTTGAACGGGTCGTAGTCGATATCGCAAGAATACTTGGAACCACTCTCTATTCGCCAGTAATACTCTTTGCCGTCAAGCAACGGATGGTTGAATATGTGTCCAGAGTGAGCTCGACATTGCCATCGGTACTCTTCAATTTTGCCATTCATATACTTCGACTCTCTCTTTTCAGTTTCCGCCTTTTCTTTATCTATCCAGGAGGGACGGCCCCAAGCCTCACCTTCCACAAGCCCGAATTGTACTTCAGATTCAGTCATTGCCTGAATGCCTTTAATGAATTCGTATGAAAATGGACTGTTGCTCAAGAACACATATGGGTAATTGTAATTCTTATTAAACCTATCTTCAATTTGGCGAATGGTTTTCCTCATTCTGTACAGATCAGAATTTCGAGCAAACGCTAAAAAGGCAGCCTTCTCTCTCCTTGTATTTTTTCCGCTATGTTCGGTATATGGACTTATAATTGACTTTTTGTATGGTTTGATTCCGAATTTAAGGATCGAATCGTCATATGCCATATAGTCCTTTGTTATTGAAAATATCACTGTTAGTAACAGTATGTGTGCCAATATGTCGTTTCTATGGATTACACTAAACATTTTTATTTCCTAATAAAAAAAAACGTCTGATCTTGTCAATTCCTATTTTTTTTATTACAATTTACATATTTATAAAGCAACTGTTGAATTATATCAACAGTGGCTGCATAGATACCTGCTGATTATTCCTTTAATTTTATATCACATCATTTCAGTTCACATTCTTCAAAATTAGAGTGCGGCCGTGATATCTCAGCCCATTATCTTTATTCACTCCCCAGTTCTGAAAATTAAAATTCACATAGAGAGCCACATCAAGCAAATTCCAATGCACCTGCTAAACTCTCTTTAACTTGTTTTTTTATTAATAAAAGTGTGATTATTATTTTGAATTTTCCCTTAGAACTTTCATTGTGCTGTTTAGTTTTTATGGAAACTGAAGTATCACCGTTGATTTCGTTATTACTGGGCATTCATAATTAGGAAATCGAATTTTCACAAACAATCAAAACAATAGACTTTTTATTTCTCATTTGGAAAATTAAGAATATCTTTTCTAATATGGAAAAAAAAAAATCCGCTCTCGTGCTTTTATTATTAAGAAAAATTAATGTAAATTTATTCAGAACTTAAAATTCTAGTTTAATAACACTGAATCTATTATCCAGATTTATAGAGCTCCTAAAACGAAGAGGGAGAAGGGGGGGGGGGTGAGAAACACCCCTTTTAAAATAACTTCACTTGGTTTTTTTTTTTAAAAAAAATACACCTATATATAATTTTAAACTTGTAATATAAATTTCTCCGACTTATTTTTTCCACCTTTTAAATCCACTCTCACACCATACAATATCTACAAAAAAAAATTGAAAATTTACACCTTTTCATCGCATTTTCAAGATAACAAGCGCCCACAAAGTGTTTTTCCATCTCCAATAATGGGGGTTCAATTTATTTCTTTGATTTTTTTTTTTAAAAATAGCTATTTACTACAACGAAAAATAGATTAAATTCAAGTTCAAATACTTTAGTTAAATTTTTTTATGTATAATAAAAAAGGACATTTGGGTTTTTTTATTAATAGAAGCTACATTTTTGAGGAAAAATATTAAATTCTGATTATAAAATTCTTCTTCTTACAAAAAATAATGCAATTAGTCTACAAGCTTATTTTCTCGTGGTCCTATTTTATTTTTAATTATTATCTTTAATATAATTGAGATTTATAAAAATTTTAAAATAAACAAGAAATTTCATCATCACCTTCCCCTCCACCATTTTTTAAAATATATAAAATAATATTTTTAATTCCAATAAATATATCTCGATTCCTTTACCAACTTATTTTTTTATTGCCCTTTTTGGTAGCAAGGTTTTCAGATGTGATTATATTAAATTTAGAAAAAACTTGGTATCTCTATATAATTTTTTTTAAAGCTTTGTTACTCTCCAGCAATTTTTATTCTAAAAAGCTATGAAAAAAATAGATTTAAAAAAATCAAAAATCAAAAAACGAAAAAAATTAAAATTTTACCACAAAAATTGATTTTAGCTACAAAAACTCGAAACTGCATGTTAATTCATCAATTTAGAATAACATAGTTCATTAAACTAGTAAAGCAATTTCCCATTTTTTAACTTTTATAAATGGTTTCTTGCAATCATTTTTTTTTTGAGATCAATACCTATTTTTTCTTTTAATAAAATACAAATCCATAATGTTTTGAATAATGATATGAGTTATTTTCGAAGGTTTAAAAACATTTAAATTCGACCTGTATTTTTTTAAAACATATCTTGGTATAAAAATCTTCAATATAAATTTCTAAAAATATCATCTTGAAGCCAATACTTTTATAAATTTTTTTAATAAATTACATATCTTATAAAACCGACTAAATCCATCTTTATTAACGAAAAATACATACTTTGTAAGAGTTTAAGCAAAATTTTAAATAAATAACATTTATTTGAAAGCTATAAAGTTTCGGATTTATTTTTAAATAAAAATATAAATATTATCACTTGCAACTATTTCACACAAAGAGTACTACCCCTTAATAACACATAAAGTTTACTTATTTTAAAAAATGAAAATAATAACCATAAACTTAAAAAAAAATATAGGAGTTTTTTTTATGGGTTTTGAGTTGAAATATTTAAATTAGGGTTTCTCTACCTGTATTAAAATCCCATAAAAGAATATAACTATATTTAATTAAATAATCCATCAATATAATCATTTTTCGGGATTGTGGATGGGGGGGGGGGTTAAAAATGAGCCTAATAAACATTTTCATCTCAAATTTTTAATCCTACAACTAGCTAAAAAATTGATTGTATCAATAATTAAAAACAACTCTTATCATCCTTTCAAACTCAGAACCAGCTAAAATTCGTATTTATATTTATATCTATCACTTTTCTTCATATGCAGCTTTTTCAAAAAAAAAAAAAGATTTATTCTCTTTCGCTAAAAAAACGATATCAAGATGAAATGTGAAATAATTTAGATAAAAATAATATAAAAATGTTAATCAAATAACTAAATGGGCTTTTTTATAGAATTTAGTGAAACTCAAATTTTCCAAATAATTTTAAACATTTTATATCCAAAAATTAAACAATTTATTATTTGGACATTTATTTTTTAATTTTTTTTTTCTTTTTAAACTCCCAAAGAATTAATATTTAAAATAAAGGGTTGTAAAATTTATTGCAGTTATTTTTATTTTTAAATTATATAATTAATTTATCTATATATATATATATATATCCGCAAAAAAAAATTTCCAAGGAAACTTATATTTCAACGCCTTTGCTTTATTTTTACATAAATCTATTAATTTTTTTTTAAAAAATGGTTGATTTTCATAAAATTGTACCAATCTTATTTTATCAACTCTAATAAACACTAAATTCATACTTACTTTTGTTACTTTGGGTTAATTTATGTCTAATATCATTTAAAACCCTGAAATTTCCTTGGATTTCTTTTTGTCATTTTTTAAATCTAAATCTTATTTAAAATTTAAAATTTTCATTTTTTTTAAAGGGCTAAAAATAGAAGTTTAAAATAGTGGGAAAACTGTGTTATGGAATTATAAGGAAATTTAGTGAAGTTCAAATGGGCTTTTTAATTATTATTACTGTTATTAGATAAAAATTTCCATAAATATTTTCGGACATTTTCCCATTTAGATTTAAGAATCTCTCTTTTTTTTTTTACGGAAAATTTATTTTAAAATTAATAAAAAGTTATAAAAAATAATTTAAAAAATTTTCTCCCAACTCCCCTCTACCGCTAAAACAGCCCCATACATCGAGGGAATTGGTTCAAAGGTATAATAATCTCCTACATTCAAATATTTACTAAAATATTTAAATTTTAGCAAAAATCACAAAAAACGGTTATTGATTATCAATTATAGACTAAAGATGCCATATTTTTTTATAATTATCATTTTTATAATTAAAAAAATAGAATTTTTATCTCTGATGTGTGGGATTGAATTTTTGCTATATTCTTTAATGCGAGAGTGAAATCGCCGAAAGTGATAGTTTAAGGTCTACAAATTTAATAAATATAAATTCAATTAAAAAAATCTCTGTATAAAAAAATATAGCTAATATAATCCCATCCATTCCATTCCATGATTTTTAAAAAAATTATTACCTCAACTTATTCCTTTTAATGCCACATAGTGATATAGACTTTCAATTTTTATATTAAATTTGTTATAAATAATTTAAGCTCTATATTACTAAATTGAGATGCTTTAATAGAATAATTTTTAGTCTTTTCTTGATAACAAATATTTTCTGATTTGATTTTAAATTACATTTTCTAAATTATCAGTATATGTTTCTATTTTTTCTAAAATATATAAAAAGAGTATTTTAAAAATATTCTTTTTATAACTAACTTAATTTTTAAAATAACCGGATAAAAATAAAAATAAAAATTTCAATCATCAATTTTAAGCCAATACTTTCAAAAAAAATTGATTTTTATTTTTTCATTTATTCAAATTAAATTTTCATGAATGCTATTTTAATTTTTTAAATCAATTTATTTTAATAATAATAAATAGAATTTTTCGATTTTATTTATTTACTATAAAAATCATTGGATTCCGATTAATTTACTTTTTTTTAGAAAAATATAACTATAGATATTTTTAATTTTGTTATTTAACATATTTTTTTATATAAAAAAATATTTCGCGTATACCTGAGAGAGAAATATGTAGAAGTATTACTAATGGCTATTTTTTTTATACAAAATTATTCTATTTGGTTATAAATTGGAATAAAATTAAATGTTTTTTTTTTACTTAAAACTCATTTTAACACTCTTTAAAATGTATTAATCAAAAAATAATATGATTTTATTATTATTTTACATTTTCAAAATTTATTGAAAATACTTCCTTTTATTTTCATAAATTTATTGTTTTGGTTTTGATATTTGATCTTTGATCTATTTCGTGTTCTGATATGGTATATTTTGGCTTTTTGATTCCATTTGATATATTTATATTTATAATTTTCAAGAAAAAACCAGGGTTTTACATATAAAATAATTAATTAAAAAACTAATTGTTTCCACTCACTTTATCAACTTTAAAAAAAAAATTGGTGCATTTTTTGAGATATAGCGAGAACTTTTTAACTAAAAATTATCTAAGCATAAAATATACACAATCGGTATTAATTAATAAAAAAATTCATATATTTAGCCCAAATTAACCATAAATACGCAAATTATATTAATACTATATAGAAATACGTTGAAGCTGTGGTTAAAATAAAAATTTATCATGATTTTATTTTTTTTAAAAAAAACTATCAATATTCTGGGCTTAATTTAATTTAAAGTGGATTTTAGTTTGATTTGGTAAAATATCACTAAAATCCAAAAAAAGCCTACTCAATAAAATTTAAAAAATTATTTTTTTAAATTAAAAATCTGTAATTGAAAAATGATAAAATACTGAATTGAAAAATTCTCATCCAATAAGCGGAAATTGAATTATTTTTTTTTTGCATAATTTGTTCTTTATTAAAAACAAAATTCTCATATTTTTTTGAAAATAATATAGAGTGTTCTTTTATCTTAATAAGTAAAAAATTCGGAAAATAATAAAAATATAAAATTTATTCACTTTAAATCTATTTTTATTATGATAAAAAATACCGATACAATTTAGGGGCAATTCTTTGTTTTATTCTTAATTTTTTAAAGGAAATTTAGGGAAATATTAAAAATTAGATGCATAAGAAGCATTAGAATGGATATTTATTAATTATAATACAATTAATTTTTGTGATTTTAGTTAAAATGATTCCTTTAAAAAAAATTTATATCAAATAAAATCCATTAAGTTAAATTAACCAATTTATCTCTATGAGGTAATTTAAAAATTTAAATGATCACATAAGTTTATGAGAAATATGCAAAAAGCGGAAA
>LSSL01000086.1:21241-59300 GCA_001953115.1 Smittium mucronatum | reverse complement strand
GTCGATCGCTGGACTTGTGCACTAGAGTATGTCCTAGCTGTGCTAAAAGATCAGTTCCTCCTGTTTCTAGATGGCCTTCCTCTGGAATCGTTGTCTCCACTACTCTCAACCAAGAATAGTACAACGCTGTGTGAAATTTTAGTTTAGTGTACTTCGAAAAGTACACTATTAAGCCCCTAAACCACAACAAGGTATTTTACTCTTAGGGGAAAGGATTTTTAATGTTGGCAGTATGCCATTCCAAGATCCACATCTTTTTTTTAAAAAAACTATTCAATAAGTTAAGAGAGTTTTTCCAGAAAAAATATGAAAATTTGAGTATACATCCCTCTAAGAGTGAAATACCTTGTCGTATTTTAAGAGCTTAGTTAATGCACTTTTCGAATTACATTATAAATAAATTTCATCTAGCGTTGATTTATTCTTGGTTGGGAGTAATAAGAATAACGCGCACAGATTCGGAGGACAGTGATTCCAGAGGAGGACCATCACAAAGCAGGGGGAGCCAATCACTTCTTACATTCCGGGACATTTTGTGTGTACACGTCCAGCGTTCGAAAACCAGGCGGATCTCGACTTTTAACTGCTATTTGTAGAAATGTTTTACCAATTTACCCTGTGTTTTACTAGGAGTTTATTTTTATTAATATTTTTACAATTTGTTTTTTGGTTAACAAAGAGCCTAATTATTGGCATCGTGTAACCTCAGTCACGGGTCTACTTGAAGCAATTCCAGGAGGGAGGGGGGCTTTCGTCAGGTTGATTACACCATTTTTCCGTAGGTACTCAGCTGGTAGACGGCAGAAGAGCTTATTGTAGCTAGGATAATAGTATTACTATACGCCTTTCTCTTTCTCTTTTTATTTTTTTAGTATAGTTTTTAATAGCATTATCTTACGATAAAACTTCGTGGTTCAAAAAAAAAATAATCACATGCACATCTAGGATCTTATAAAAAACTTCAACCCCAAATTTCAGGCTACTAATAATTGAAATTTAAAATGGAATTTAACCAATAATGATGTTAAATAGAAAAGTGCCGAATTAATTTAAACCATTTTCTAGGATTTTATAACTAGCTTAAAGAATATATGTTACCAAAATCTCCATCTGAAAAGCAAAAAACGAAAATATTTAAAGAACTTATCAATTGACGGTGAGTCCTACAATTATGATAATTGTGCTCTTAACTCAGATCATCAACAGATTGATATAAGAACATGACTGAAATCACGTATTTTTTTCAGTCGATTACATCTATATAGAGCTGGTGATAAATAAAGGTGATAGCTTCTTTAAAAGCTCTGATCCCAACAAAGGTACAAGCCTCGATTTTTAAGCTGTGAGAGAAGGTAAGCTTCTGGATTTTTTTTTTCCGGAAATTTGTTTTAAAGTTAATAAAAAGTTATAAAAACTAATTTAAAAGAATTAAAAAATGTGAAAATGGTAAGCTTCTATAGGATGCTGAATAACAAGCCCTCAACCTTTCTATAATTAGAATCCATTCCAAAGATCTTATCAGGAATCTTGCTTGGAATCTCTACCCTTACCGAATCCTAACAATCTTATTGTGAAGAAATTAACTGCAACTCCTAAGAGCTCTTCAGCTTTTCCCACTGGCGAAAAAAATCAAGAAGAATCTGCGCTGACCAGAACTATGAATTCTATAAGTTCACCGATATATTGACTCCTGAGGGCGGAATAAAGGAACTATATCACCAAGTCACCTCAAATCCTTTAAAAAATTATAATATCAAGATAAGATTTCAAAAAGTGCAGACTATTTAAAGGTAACCATCGTTGGCAGGAAACAGAAAAAATGTAGATTAAATCAGTCCCTGGGTCATTTAAAGCCCCAATACAGGGAGAAAAATCAATATATAGACAGCATCAATAATCTTTTACGAAATAAAAGACCCAACCATAGTAAAAACGAAGAATATAAGGTATACTAAAATGAAAATGTGGGTACATGAGTACCATATCAGACCACCTAATAGCCCAAGTCAAAACAAAATTCTGAGGTTAACTAAAATTTAGATAAATGATACATTCTTTCAATAGATAGATTATCGGAGAAATACAAGAGAATTCTATATGAATACTATATATCGGATGAGGTATCGACCAAATACATTTTCTACACATAAATAAAACGACAGGCGAATGGGAAAATTGCTGATAGAAATCATGAAAATAAATAGTATTAAAACTTCTGCGAATTTCCTGAGGTAATCGGCAAAAAATTAACTAGAAATGATTTCAGAACACCTTGAAACGTGGATAAGAGAAGAAAAAAATTGGGGCTTATCCAATAAAATCGATAAAAATCTTTAGGAAAAAAATGTAAATTGACCATTCAAAAGGCTCTGTAAGCTAGTGTAATCGATTCCAGCTTGCCTTTATATGCCTGATCTTTCTACAGATTCGAGCTCTGATTTAATCATGCAAAGACTCCTATAAGGTCTCAAAAATTGAACGAATGATGTATATTAAAGCTTAAAGAACAGTATCCACCAGCAAGGAGATTAAATCCCCGAAGCATAATTTTGTGTTTATCAGGCTCATATATCAACGAGTATTTTTTTAAGCAGAATTTATTTCAAGATTCGTTATTTTTCAAAAAAATATATATAATATTCTGAAAAAGTTAGGCGAATCTAGGTTTAGGAGAAGCATAAATATAGCGGGTTTTAACGAAATAGAGATGAAAAATAGCTTCTGCTCCTACATATGGCCCAAAACAACCACTAAATTGCCAAAGAGGGTTGTAATATATAATAAATACTTTCTTATGAAATATTATACCCTCTGGAGACATCATAAACAATCTAGAGATAAATTCAACGTATTAATTATCCGATTATATACAACTTCAGCCAGGGTATGTTACTTTATACACAGTTCAGAAATTATGAGTTTCGGATACGGTTATCTGGGTTGATAAAGGCACCAAAAGTGTTCTTCAAGTTGATGAAGTATCTTCTGGATAAAATTAGATTCATGTTCAATATGAAGGTGTTTTATATAGAGGGTATATCCATAATTCTAACATCGGTAAAGAAATCTTTCTCGAAAGAACAATATTCTAGAAGAAATAGGAAAATCTCGAGTTTTTTACGAAATTAAATAATTTAACGGCTATAAAAAAATGGGGGGGGGGTTGTTTTATGCATCACGAAAATATCAATTTATCCTACCAAAAGAGCACAAGGAAGATGTAGAGAGAAGCTGAAAAGGCAATTCAAAAGCCATAAATGGTCACTCTGTAAAAAAAACTAAATACATTATTTTCAATAGTTACATCTAATGAATCGACTTTCATAATGGTGAAAAAAAATCAATCTGTACGTAGCAGATGTTCTGCATAATTAAAAATTTGGATAAAGTGCCACACTTTCAATTTTAGACTTAAATTAGGAGAATATAAAATTTTCGAAAAAAAAATCAAATATAAATTATCTAGAAAATTATAAAGTCACTTTTTTAAAAGAACTTTTTAATAAGCAGCGAGCACTTGTGGTACATTTTAGATGTTAACAGAAAATTTTGATTGCTGGGAGGAAATTTATAAGTACAAAATGTGTAAGTAACCATCTGAATTTCAAGATGAAATTACCCTGGCGATGCAATGAAAATCCATACTTATTATTGGATAAACGGAAATGTCAGAGTTCAAATGAGAAACATTACCTAAAATCACATGAACTAAAAATTTAAAAAAAACTAATTTGGAAGTCGCTGGATTTAACAAAAGGATGGTGGGTGATCACCATGGAAAGAAATATATGGTTAAATAAAATTCATTGGTCCTCGATATGATACATAGTAAATGCTGGATATTAAGAAACTCCTAATGGTCTGGGGGAATTAAAGATGTCAAAGTACTTGATCAATCCAATAACCAAGAGTTCGGAACCATGTGGGTTAGAATTAGATGATAACATTCCAGTCAACAAACGAAACACTTTTACTTGCAGAAATTGACAATAGATTTTTCCGAGTGTGAATGCATTCCCCCCCCCCCCCATGGGAATCAAAAGCCGTATATAGAACCTTATAATACTTCAAATACTCCTTAAAACGGTGTTAGTAATTTTGTACCATGCTCAATTTATTCTTTTATATCATAAATGGCCAACTTAAGTGCTTCTGTCTAAAAAAAAAAAAAGTTGAAAGATTCTTTCTTATTACGGTTTAACCCCCATTCGGAGTGAAAAATGAATAAATGAAACTGTGGGCGAAACAGCTGATGGGCTGAAATATTCTAAAATGTAGAAATCAAGGATCCAATTTGACGGAGTACTCCTAAAGCTTTAAATATGAAATATATAATATTTCTTGGCTCATAAAAGAGAAGGTGGGAAAGAATAATCAAAAGGATTATAAATCATACCAATTCTCTTTTTTATTAGTAATTGAAAACATTACAATTTTCTTTTAATGACACAAGGGCTTTCAACCACCTAAAAATGTATATCTTTATAAAAATCTTACAATTCGTAATGCAAGAGTCGGTATATTTTTAAAAATTATTCAGAAATGGTATGAGAAAGATGTTAAGTCAATTCTAGACTTGAGACAATGAAAAATTGATTGCTCACATATTTATATTTAGTGTAAAATATTAAAAAAGAAAGCATTGCCGCTAGATTTAGTTGATACAATACTACCTACTTTAGCAACATGGATGGGTGTATAATTGCGGATTGTGGTTTAGATGAGGTAAGAGTGCTCTGCACAATACATTAGCCAAAGTTAAAAAACATGACAATGATAAAATCGAGAAATTTAGAAATAGTCGGTGGAATGCCCGCATAGCTAAGCACTACTCCAACCCAAAGAAGTCTTGAACCAAATCTCTAAAGGTGTGGGGTGCTAGAGCGGCAGAGGGGAGTAGGTTGATTGAACTTATTCAATATCCTTAAATTTTTTAAATTAGTTTTTACAACTTTTCATTGACTCTAAAATTTTTTTTTTTTTTTTTTTTGAATTTCCTATTTTTAAAGCAAATATGAGAATTATTTATTCAGCTTTAATTAAGGGTAGAAATAAACGCCATTTCAAGCCCACTATAATAGTACATTAATTTGATACTCTAATACCAATTTATGAAACTCGGTTGAAACACAGTGTCTTGATATAATTTATAGGGTTAGGATTAGGATTATCCGACGAGTTAAAATTCCGTAATCATCCCCATCAGCTTTTTGCTCTGAGAAGAACTACATTTTTTAACTTTTTCCCCAAACAAAACCCCTTTCACTCTAGTTTTGATGGAGACTAAAGGTGTAGAAATCTATGGGGTTTATAAGTTTTTGCAGATGTTGGAGCATTTAATAATAAGGGTATAAACTATTTGCTCCTAGCTATTTCCCAGTTTGTTGGATTTACTTGGCACAAGATTATGAGTAATGTATATTTAGTTTTTTAAGGGCCAATGGTTCTAAAACGACCATCATTTTTTATACAAAGCAAAAATTTTGCTAAAAATTGTATGTTTAAGTTTACTTAATTTTATCTTTGTTCGAATATAAAACGTTGTTTTTTACAAATAGGAATAAATATAATTTTGGATCCGGAAAGTGCATAATCGCAGGATATCGTAGAATCCCCTTTTCGCCCTTTGCGGGTGACCCTTCAGGTAGGTCGGCAAAGGTTGGGTAAATTGGCGAATGTAAATAATAATCCATAGCCTGTATATCGTGATTTTATAAATCAATAATTTCGTCATCTCCTATCTGACAGTTAAACTCGTGGAGAAAAATAAAATTTAGAAATAGACAAAACCGGAATGAAAATTCCAAGACTTGTTGCGTAATTTTTTTAGAACTTAAATATTATTTGCCGAAAATCAAAATATTACCATTTGAAAGGATGGCCACATGGTAACTATGATTTATTTTGGGGTAAAACTATTAAAAGATTCAAATGTGGAAAATAACAAAAAAAAAAGCTAGTTGAATACCCAGGATAGGGTAGGAAGAGCCGAATTCATTTTTGGATATAATGCGGATTCTTAGACACACCAGACGCTTTACTAATAAGAGATTCTTATTTCATATTTTAGTAAAAACATTGGTTAGTAATAAGCTGTTTTTTTAACTTGATCAAAATACCAGATAACGCAAATAGTAATTGTGATAAATCTAAAGAGGGAAAATTCAACAAGTTTTTAAAATTTATCAAGTTGTCAAGCCAATAGTATGTCGAAATAACATTGGCCAATAAATCTTTGTGGAAAAAAGTTTCTTGATCTGTCCAAGAATCTTCCATATGAAACCGGGTTATACTCGAATGAGAACTTTTTGATTAAGGATAAATTTAAAAAATATACCTTGGCATAGTAGGAGCTGAAATAATATAATTTTCAAATGTTTAAATTTCGAAAAAATACAATTTTGCTTTTTTAGGGAGTGATTAGCTATCCTGTGATCAATTCCAGGCTTAATTTGTTAATGCTAAGGATGAAAATATGATTTTTTTGGGTTCCCAATTGATTCTATTTTTTTTTTAAACAGAATCAAATGCTTTAGCATTCCTTTCAAGTATTGGGGCTTAAAGTTCGAGCACTGGGGAGAAAGAAAGGAAATAACAGGCTAATCAAAATTCGGAACCATGAAAATCAGATTGCAAACTACGCTGGTCAATAGAGTCAAGGTTTCAGGTTGGGTGATTCCCAACCCAATTAACATGATTGAAATATATTGACGGTTTAGTAATGTTTGTAGACAAATCTATAGCTTGGGTTTATTATAATAAGCCAAGGTAATAGTGATTAGGTTAATTTTAATTGGACACTAAAGACTGTGACTTTTCTAAAAATACGATATTTAGTTGGGTGTGGAAAAGCGCAATCAATAAAAATACTGTTGATACCCTAATTGGGTATCTGAAATCGTCTTTGTAAAAATAAGTACTTTTAATTGGTCTTTATATAATATGATTTCTATAAATATGATCATTTAGGTGGAGATTCGCAAGTTATGTAAATAATTACAGAAATGGGAACCAATTGAGCGGGAAGTTTTCTATTGGATAAAATATAATAGAGTGACTGCTGAATGGTAAGAAAGCGTTGAATTCCCGCGTTGATCTTCCAAATTAATCTCAAAGTGAAAAGTGGAATAAAAGCAGATTTACGTCTCAGAGTAAAAACAGCCTCTATTTGTCTAGCTTGATTAATTAGTAAGAACAAGAAAATCGATAGGGATGGTTGCACATATAAAACCCGAATGGGTTTTATGTAAGGCATATTATCGGCAGCGAAGACTCTTGTAATAATAGCTATACTGGGAATCTCGAATTTATATTCAACCCTCCTTTAATTAACAAATCCACTTCTTATATCTACGCTACCTTATCCCCTATTTAGCTACGTTGAGCGTTTGCACATTTCATTTCATTCATTCTTTTTAGTTATCTTATACTTTACGATCACCTCTTTCAGCCTTGGTAGCTCTACACGATTATTTTTTTTATAATAGAACAATTTATATTTTTATATACAATCACATCAAATAGTCAGGTTAATGTTGCGTTTACTGATTGCATGTGTTGGGTTGTCTTATCTGGGAATATGGGTAAAGGCACAATCGAATTCCACTTTTAACGCAATAGATTTAAAGGTAATTAATGGTGTGCAAGTACAAACGGGAACTTTCTCATACGCAGCCTTCATATATAGTGATTACGGTAATGAGGGTTCAGCTTGTACTGGATCCCTGATTGCACCAAATGTTGTTGTGACTGCTGCCCATTGTTTGTTCGATGAGGACATAGAAACTAACCCCTCTCAGATAACGGTTTCTGTTGGCAGTATATATAATATTAAGTATAATACTGATATTTATTCTGTCTCTAAATCTATCCCTCATCCCCAATATGATGCTGACACTGCCATCAACGATATTGGCCTACTGATTCTTTCTCGAAATACCGACGTCAAAACTTTTGCCAAGATTTATGATTCTTCAATAACCACTGACATGAAGGCTACCGTCGCAGGTTGGGGTGTCACCTCTAACTCTAACACCTCTACAGTCTCCGACGTGCTGATGTCAGTACCTCTAGAAATAACCGAAAGTTCTCAGTGCAAAATATATAACCCAGAATACACAAATAACAATGGCGGAAGCATTTGCACAGCTACGCAAGACAATCAGGATTCTTGCTATGGAGATTCTGGTGGCCCCCTTGCTCTCTCCAGTGCTTCGGGATATCCCTTGTTAGGCTTAACCAGTTTTGGTAATGGACCCTCTGCCGCCCTTTACGCCAATAGTGGACAAAGGCCCCCTTGTGCAGTAAATGGTGGGTTTGGATACTATACTCACTTATTTTATTATATCGATTGGATTGCATCCACTGCCTCACTTTCCAAATCATCCCTACTTTACAGTTCCTCTAACACCACCTCTTCTAGCTCCAACTCAAGTACCTCTTCGACCAATACACTCACTTCTGGTGCATCATCAGTGGCGTCTAGAGTATCTTCCATTACTTCTACTCTATCTTCCTCTATGTCTCGCACTTCTGTGGTTTCTGGAAGCTGTGTATCAAAGATCATCTTTGCCTTATACGCACTTCCTTTCGTCATCATTCCCCTTCTTCTATAGATTTTTTTTCTTTAATGAATAAAGAAATTCAGAATTTACTCTCTTTACCATCATTATCCATATTCAGCTAGTATCTTTATTTATAATATTTATAAGCTCTGTACCAATATCTTTTCCCTTAACCACATATAGGGCTGAATGCGAAAGAATGTCGCTCAATAGTTGGGTAACACCACCACTTGATATTATTTGCAATTTATAATTGGTCTGTTCTATGCATGATTGAATTGAAAATTGGTATTTACCTAAATAGGCATCAGAGGCTAAAATGCAACCAGCATTAAATAAAATTATGATTGGTCGAACACTCGGGAAATGACTGCAATACATCAAAGTGCAGTGTAGTGAATTTCGCCAGCCATCGATTGTCCTATCTGATATTACAAGGCCAAAAAATCCCAAAAAATAATCAATATACATATCAGGAGTGTATAATGAATAATAAATGGGAATTGTCAGTGACCATCAAGATCAACAAATTAAAGATCACGAAGGCTTTCTACGCTGCTTATAGCTTCTTGAGCCGGTCTGAAGTACTCGTTAGTATAAAAATAAAATTTGTAAGTTCGGCTCTGATGCCTATTGGCTGCTGCAGAAGTGAGGCCTTTGGCATGGGCTATGTCAGGGTCAAACCGGACCAAGCCTAAATCGACAAAGCTATCCGACTGATCGCCAATGTGGTTAAGTCATCCGGTATGAAACGAGTCCGAGACGAACTAGTGATAAAATATATCTTCTTAAAAGCCAACACTGCTCAAAAACGTGCATATCATGAGTGGTATATCCTAAAATTTTGGTTTAATGACCTCATAAAGTTCCCTATCAGCGCCAGAATGGCCACTCGTATGTTCAGCAGTGCAAGATGGGCTAAAAATTTTGAGTTTAAAATTCAAAAGTTGAATTATTAATCACCATAGCCTCTTGGAAAAATAAAAATAACCGGCCTAAAAATGACCAGTGGCTGGTGGACCGAAAAATAGACGAAAAATGATACTGGATGAATTTTAAGCTTATGCACTCTGGCCTCTGAAACCTGGCCTTCAAAATGACGCGAAATTTCAAATTTGGGCCGTCCAGTGAATATTAAATATGAAAAACTTAGATGAAAAGCTTAATAAAATTGTCCATTCTGCAAAATCTGTGTGCCTGAAACTGTCGATCACATCGTATTAAACCTCCTTCAATGTGATAGAAAACTAAATGGGAGAATCTATCAGCTCATACCTGAATCTATCCGATCTGAAATCAGGGATCAAAATTCGACTTTTGAATTTCAACGCCTCCCGCTGAGGATATCTGAAAAACTCTTTGAGAGGGCGGAGCGTCTAAATAAGCTTTATGGAATCTAAAAGCTGAAAATAACAATCTTAAATTTTATCTGGAAACAGTCAAATTTCTGACTGGAATCAAATTGCCTTGAAAATTCAAGCTGTTGAGTTTAAGTTATTCACCAACACCCTTGAACCAATCCTATGAAGCTATAGAACTAATAAAGCATTAGTGTTGAGTTGGGTGAAATTTATTTGAATTTATTTGAATTTTTTTAAATTATTTTTATAATTTTTTATTGGGTTTGAAATTTATTTCCTGTAACCCCCCTCCCCCAAATAAATTTTTGGAGCATTTTTGGTAACGTATAAGGTTAAGCTCTGACTAATTTTCAAATTATTTCTTGAATTTATTGGTCACGCTCCAAATTTAATTTATTATAAATAATTTTCGCTCTGTTTACAATTTATTTATTTTATATATTAATCGAGCTCGAAGAGTGAGAATTAATTAATATTATATGAAGAGAGGAGATATATTTAGTATTACCATCTTTATTGGATAAAATAAACCGAAATTACAAATAAAAGAAAAAAATTTCTATAAAATTTTTTAAAAGTTAAATTATTTTTTTTCTAGTATAAATACTGTAAAGTACCATTATGATATCCTTATTATTTTTTCGCAAAGGTTGAAATGGGAGCTGGGTGTGTGGGACTAAATATATCTCCTCTCTTCATATAATATTAATTAATTCTCGCTCTTCGAGCTCGATTAATATATACATTATATCTCAGAGAGGAGATATATTTATTAATTCAGAGATATTATCGATTCAGTAATATTTATATTACATTCTCTAGAGAGTCGATAATAATTATCAAACATATCATATCCTGACCAAAAGGCGTGGGAAATAATTACGTCTGACGATATTCCAGCATTGGCAGCTATAGTTGCACCAATAGCTCTTGCCTTTGGTATTTTTTTACCATTAGTGACAATCAATTTTGTTATTGATTTTATATTTCTAGAGATGCTGTCCACTGATAGGGGCTTTGAGTTATCTTTAATATATCTAAAAAAATGATTAATAATGATGTCTTTATCGTTCACATGAGGACTAGTACAAGGTACATTAGCTACTTTCTGCTTTTATATTCTATATGCATCTACTGGGAACATTAATTTATTATTGTGGGCTTTTATTTAGCAAGGTCTTTCAATAGGTCTTCCTTGTCGCTTTTCTTTAGGTGCAACAATTACAAAGCAGACATATGTGTCTGATAAAGTAGTTCTTACGTCGTAAATTCTGTGCATGTCGCTAGCGCGCATAAATACACAGGTGGCTAATAGCCAGAAAGTTTTTTCTGTTAAATCTTTTAGGCTTAACAATTTTGTTGGTCCTAATCTTTGAAAGTGAGAAACTATTGGCGCTATGTCAATTTTAAGCTTGAAAAATGATTTAATAGACATTTCTTCGATGCTTTTAAAAAATGATTTTATTATTGGCTTATCGATTTCTTTAAAATTATCTATAAACATTTGACATATTGCAGATTTATAAGCTTTCAATGTGTTTATACTTAGTTTCTTTAGAGTATAATTTTGCGCCAAATAATTGATTAAATCAATAGTAGTATAGTTAGTTGCTGAGCCATTATGTGATAACCAGTTTATAAAACCTTGTTGGATTGTTGGATTTCTTGTCTTAAGTTTAACAGACCGTTTATTAGAGACCATGATTCTAATTGCGGCATCGGAATAGCCTTGATCTTTGAGGGAGTTTCGCTGAGTCTCCATATTGCTACTCACCATTTCTTGTTGTCTGATAGTGGCGATTTTCCGCTTTTTGGGTCCGGAATTATTTCTGTTGCATGCAATAATATTGACTGATTGGTCATTAACTTTATCAGATCTGAATACAATATTGCAGAAGTCCACATTGGCGTTATCAAAGTTAGAGTCAGTTTCTCTCTGCGGATCTTCTGTATTACTTGCGGAATCAGATTCCACGGTGGACAACAGTATGGGTTGTTCCAATGAGTCCAGTTGTGCAATAGTGCATTGATTCCTATTGCCTTTTTGTCTTGATATCAGCTGTATTAATTTGTTAGGTATGCGTTTTTCTCGCAGGCAAATAGATCTACGTCGTGATTTCCAAACTTCAAGGATATTTGGTTGAAAAATAACCTTGAAATTCTTCATTCCGTTTGTGCAGTTAGTCTGCTTGGCGCATCTGCATGATTGAGGTATGTATGGAAATACATCATTTGGGGTCGGGTACCTGTTTTGAGACAGTGTAACCATATTTGTTCTGAAAGATTTAATAATCTTTGAGAATTAGTACCTCCATGTTTTTTGATGTACGAAATTGACGTGGTGTTGTCTGAATAGATCGAGACAGATTTCCCCACAACACTCTTAAGACATAGCTCCTTTGATATCACTAATAACTCTTTTTCGTTTATATGGAAGGATGTCTCTGATGGAGTCCACAGTCCTGAGTAGGATTGGGATCCCAAAACTATCCCCCATGCAGTGTCGCTTGCATTGGTAAAAATTTCTAATTCAGGAGCTTCTGGAATGAATGAGAGACCATTCCATTGACGTAGTTAATCTCTCCACCAAGTCAGATTCTGCGGTGAATTTTCCTTTATTGACACTTGAGAATTAAAATCTAATGTTTTTGACAAGTGATTGTTTTTCAGTTCCAACAATCTCCTCAGCATTAGGCATCCTGGGAGTAGTGCTACAGCCATTGCTTGTGACTTCCCAATGAATGAAGCTAGCCCTCTTAGCATAGTTTTCCCCTTGGTTATCAATTTGGATGCCTCCATTCTCAAGTCTCAAACCTTTTCTGCTAGAACTTTCAGAGTCATCAGCCTGGAGTTGATAAGCATTCCCAGGTGTTTGATGATCTGTTTTGGTAAAAGAGATGATTTTGAGTCCTTGATCAGAAATCCTAGTTCTTTGAGCTTTGATAGCACTGTATTGGTTTTCTCCTGGAATATTAGTTGGCTTTCCCCCAATATTATGATGTTGTCCAAATAGGACGCAATCTTTATTCCCAAGGCTCGTGCCCAAGTTATTATCGGGCGCATTATCTTGGTAAAGACTAAAGGGCTGAGAGAAAGACCGAAAAAAAGCACTTTGAACTGGAATGTTTTCCCATTCCATAGGAATCTCGGGTATTTCCTGCATTTCTCGTGAATAAGAATATGTAGTAACGCATCTTGTAAATCTATTGATGTCATATAATCTTTCCTCGATATCATCTTGCATATCGCTGTCAATGATTTCATTTTGAAATGTTGTTGTTGAACGTGTTTGTTTAATTTTCGCAAGTCTAGTACTGGTCTTAATTCCCCAGTATTTTTTGGGATTGTGAATAAGTGACTGTAAAAACCAGGAATTAGCTTTTTTACTTTCTCTATCGCGTGCTTTGATAATAGTGCGGCTACTTCTGTTGTTATCAAATCGCTTTCTACTTTGAGCACCTTTCTTTTGTAACGATGAGGATGTATAGTTAACGTTGGTCCGAAGCCCCGCACGTATTGCGGGGGCAATTTTTCCCGAAGGGAAAAATTGTGCGCCAGCGGAGCACGCATTAGTTGAGCCGAAGGCCCGGCCGACGAGAGCGCCACAGGAGAGATTTTGCGGGGTAGTGCGGGAAAGAGTTGGTGCGGGGAAGCGCGGGTAAGAGTTGTCTGGTTTTCTGATAATTGATTGAATGGAATTTGAAAACCTTCCGAAAAAACCTTTTTGACCCATTGGTTGTCGGTCAATTTTGACCATGCCGCCCGAAAAACTGATAGGCGACCTCCAACGGTTAAAGAGTTTACCAATTCTATTGGGAAACCTTTTTTTTCCTTCCTGGCCGAAAATTTTGTCCTTTATTGCCATTATACGATTGGCTGGATGGGACAGTTGGGGCAGCTTGTTGATTTTGCGCCGTTGTAGGGGCGATGCACTCGCAACCTGTTGGCGCTGAAGAAAGGGGCCTTTTGATCTAACTGGACGCTTTCTTGCTTTTCTATTGGCCTCGACTATCGCGTTAAACTCTTCACTATTAAATAGTGAATCGTCTTGCTCCTCGTTGAACTTTGGAAAATTTCCTGGTAGTTCCATAGTATTGTATACTAAATCTCGTCTTGATTGAGTAATCCCGGATGCTGCATCGGCAAGTAGCAGCCTCATCTCTAAGGCAAATTTAATATTGGGGTCTTCTGAGTGATCCCCTTCCGGATTGTTTTGCACTTTTTTATAGATGTAGAAATCTATAGGCCTCGTGATATTAGCCAAAGTTGATCAAATACCATACAAGGTAGTATCAACTTTCTTCACTGCTGTTGAAGCTGTGTCGTTCAACGCCGGTGGTAAGTAGTGCATAAAATTGCTTTTTGGGCAGCTATACAGCACGCCCTTACGTTCTTCTTCAGTTAACGGATTGCGAAAGAAGTCCTCTTCCGCAAGCGGATTTGCTTCAGACAATTCGGGAAAGAAAATAAGGTCGGCAACTGGCGCTCTAGGGGCAATGTGTGGCAACTCCGTTTGAGGGGTATTGTTTTCTTACCTTTTTAGTAGCTTGACTGCTTTTTGGGTTTCCGTGTATCTCCATTCTAAGCAGTCTGGCTTGTTCGGCTAGGTCACCGATTAAGTTGATGAGGTTGTCCTGATTCATTTTAATACTTTAATATTAGTGTCATCTTTTTTTAAACTGCTAGAGTACCTTTGAGAAAGAAAAGATGATAAGGATATCATAATGGTACTTTAAAGTATTTATGCTAGGAAAAAAAAAATTAACTTTTAAAAAATTTTAAAGAATATTTTTTCTTTTATTTGTAATTTCGGTTTATTTTATCCAATAAAGATGGTAACACTAAATATATCTCCTCTCTGAGATATAATGGATTTTAAATATAACTGCAGGCCTTTTTGTAAAAAATATTCAATTTCATAGTCTGCTCGAGATTAGTGCTTATTTCGACGAATAATAATCAATCAATAAAATTGATAAAAATTAAAAACTCCTTCGTGATAAACTAAGATCTGATTTAGCCTTATTACTCAAAATATCTTAGCTCTTTCAGGACCCAAACTTGTGCCCCACTTTTATTTGCGTAAATTAAATATTTCAATTTTTACATTTTTTCGATTTATTCAATAGTATATAAATTATTTTACTTTACCGGAAAACCCAAGTAAAAAAATGTTTTACAAATTTGAATTGTACTTTTTGAACAAATTTTTGGGGCTTTTTTTTAAAAAAAATATTTTATCCAAAATTAGAACTTATAATAACATTTTTTTATTAAAGTTTTAACGGGAGACTATATGACACACCATTACGCCTTTTTATGTAAATTTTTATAGGTAAATTATTTTTATGCTCATTTATCTTAATAAATGTGAATGGTTTTAAAAGTCGTGGTAATTTTCATAATTTAAATTTCATATTATATTTAATTGTAAATTCTAGTGCTTTAACCCTTCCAAGGAAGAATGATACAACTCAACCCATCAATTCTTTATATGATGTTAAAATTTAAATCATAATACATTTTTATTATTTTAAAAATCAATATAATGGAACAATTGAGATATTTGCTCAATTAAAATATGATTAATGCATTATTTTGGGCTTGGAAAGAATAAAAAGAATAAAAAACATGTCTTTAAAATACAGTAAATTTATTAAAGGGAAAAATAATAAATTTCTATGAGTAAAACACATGGTGTAATAAAAAATTCAACATATTATGTGGGAGATTCTTTTGAAGTTCGGTCTCTTTTTTATTATTTTAAACTACGGCTACACTTGGATTTATTTAAAACTAGACCAATAAAAATAGAAAAACATAATGGCTCTAATAATATTTCAGATATTAAAAATATAAAATTATACTCTAAAGTTCAAATTTTGAATTACCCAATAACTCTATTTTTTATCTTAGCATCATATTTCCAAATTAAGAAAGTAGTAAAAATTTAGTAGCAAAGTGTCAACTATCAAAGAAAATCTCCCATATTTATTAAATTAAATATAAATTTTTATCTTCAGAAATTTTTTTTCAATTCTTTTTTAGATAAAATGTTCTTTTTATTACTCCATTTTATCCATTATTAGGATATAAAAAATTGCTCGTATTTATAATCTTTGTAAATAATATTTTTCTCTCCTATTAATATAAGAGAAAAATTATATATCCCAATTTTACAGAGATATAATAATAATTTCACATATATATTAATGCCCCAAATGACACATGAATAATTTTAAGCAAAAATGGATGATGTATAAATTATCATAATCTTTAATAAAATAGCATTATATATATAGCAGTAGTTTATAAAAATATTAAAATAACATTTGTGGAATGATTTATTTCAAAAATTTACTTATATATACTAAAAAAAAATTATAAAAAAAATACTATAATATTAGCTTTTTTGAAATCGTAATATCTCCAAAAAACCAAAATGTAATTTAGATATAACACATGAAAAAAGCCCCTTAGGTTTATTACCTCTTGTCGAGATTGTAGGAGAAAATACTAGATTTAGATTTTATATAAAAATTCATTAAAACATTTTTATTTTTTAAATAAACAATTTTATAACTGAATATGGTAACATCGAAACAAGATCATATTTTTTAGATATATAAATGAATATTTTCGAGGCTGAAAGATAGGGAGTTAGGGCTGCCAAATTTTACTCAAAACTAAATAATAATTATATGATTAATATTAAATTTGGAACTTTAATTTTGAGATAAAATTCTCTCGAATATGTACTTGAATAGTAAAAAAACAGTAATTTTTTTTTGAAAAATGGAATAATTTGAGGATTTATCTTACGAGAAATTATTTAAAAAAAGACATGAATGTAGCACAATGAAAATTATCGTTATATTAAATATAAATAATTATTATAAAATTAATTTAAAAATTATATACCATAAATAAAATTAATATTTTTAAAAGAAAAATCAACGAATAATTTTTAATTTTACTATCATTCTATAATCATTCTTAAAAATACGATAAAGACTTATCCTATAATCCTCTCTCCCCATATTTTCACAACAAAATTAATAAAAATAAAATGAAATTTTAATGCAGAATCAAAACCAACCATAAGCGTGTTTCCTAAAAAAAATACTTAATAAAAAAATTATAAAATCTTTTCTATCCAAAAATTGAATCTCAGTAATTTTTAATTAAAAATACAAAAAGTTTTAATGAAGACGTATTGAAATGGTTTCATGGCACCTAAAAGATTAATTTTACCAATTAAATGGTAATACGTGTGTAAAATAGATAATTTAAATCATTAGTTTATCATCAAATACTTTTTTGATAAATGTATCTTATTCAATAATAGAAAAATTCTAGATTTTAAATCTCATTTTTCATTTTATTTTCATTTTTTTAGCCCAAATATAATACTTTTCTTTAAAAAAATCTAAAAAATCTCGAAAATAGTACAAAAATCGGGAAAATAATGGTTTATCTTATAGTATATATATATTTATATTGACTATATAAACTCTTAATATAAAAAGTTTCTAAGAAAAATTAAAACAAACTATTCTTAAAGAAGAAATATCAATAAAAATAAAACACTTTTTATCTTTACTAAAATTAGACCCAATTAAAAAAAAATACTTTAGAGTTTCAATTTTATTTGTATTTTTAGTAAAATAATCGACATTTTTTTATTACAAAGTATCTGGGTTTCACTTACAATAATATTAATAATAAATAAATAAAAATAATTTTAAAATACAAAATTAATATTATTGTTTACAAAATATATGGATAGATATAATCTATATTTATAATTTGGAATAACATAATAGAATAAACTATCTAAATATTATAAATATAATATCTTTTTTTTAAAAAACTTATGGTTTTTATTTCTCAAAATTTTAAACCTTGAACATTTTTCAAAAAAATAAAATTACGAATATTTTGGGGGAAAAAAATGTACGAAATATCTATTTTCTAAATCTTTCTTAGATTTATTTAAAGTTTTATTAATATAAATAAACCACTATATTTTAAATTTAAATTGATTCATACTTCGATTTTAGTTGTTAATAAATACTTAATAGTATTAAAATGCTATTTTCTTCTATATTATATGATGTTAGAAGCTGGTATTTAAATAATATTAAATTTAAACCAGAAAATAAAAAAAAGGGTTTTAATCGCTTTAAAAATATAAAAATACAAAAAAATAAAAATTAGAAAAAATTGGTGGTTATTAAAACTGTTTTAAAAAAGGTTAAAATGAAATAATTAATAATTTTTAAGTAATAAATTGAAGTACTATCGGATAGATAAATTTTTATTTCAGATTTATATTATCATCGTTTTATGAAATTTTTTCATAGTTTAAATTAGTATTAATTATCTTATAGACAGTCAATTTTTATAAATTTTAGCTATTTCAAAAAATTAATATTGATTATAAACCGTGTTAATTTATCATTTTTAATTCTAGAAAACTTCATTGAAGTATATATCACATTTTATTATTATTAATTTTTTTATAATTTAGCAAAAAAAATTAATAGAATATATTTAAAAAATACTCTAAATAGATAATAAAAAATATATTTAATTTCTTAAACACATTTTTACAAGCTAAGTTTACATTGGATTATAAATAAAAAAAAAACTAAAGGAAATATAAGATTGTCAGTATATTTTTTTCTTAACAATAACCCAATTTAACTTTAAGTAAAAAATGAGTTCTATTTACAAAAAAAATTAATACAAGCAATTAAAAAAACATTATATACTCTAAGTTTTAGGTTTTTCTTACTAGAAAAAATTTATTGTATTTAAGAAGATAATTTTATCTTTTTTTTTTCAAATTATTAAGTTGAAAAATTTTCTTTGTGACTTATTAATATAACTCAGCCTTATTAAAAAATAATTAATTGCGTTCAATAATTTAAAATTACTACTTTTCATTTTAAATATCACAGCTCCAAAATAAATTATAAGATAAATAATTCAAATTCACCCCATAAAGTATATAAAAAATTATTTTTTTGAAAAAGAAGTTATTTCAGCTTTATTTTCTGCAAATAATGATGGAATATTTTTTGAAATTACCAAAAAAAAATTAAAATAAATATAATTTCTCAAAAAAAAACAGGTACATAAATGCTAGGAAACAAACATAATAAAAGAATATTTTTCCCTAAATTATATTAATTTTTTTTTCAGTCTTTTTTTTTTTTCATGAAATAATCCCTCTTAAAAAATAAAAAAATCACAATAAGAAAAAATAATGCGCCTTTGCTTAGTATTGTTATGATTTTATTTTTTTATGTAAATAATTAAATTTTTAAATGTATCCGAAGGATTAAAAAAAAAAATTTACATATTTTATTATTATTTTTAAATAAAAATTTTTTTTTTTCGATTTTTCGTAAATTTTTATATAAAGTCTTTCAAAGTATAAAATAAAGAAATTAGAAAACAAGAGTTGAAAAAAATATTTAAACCAGCTGAGTCTTAGTACATTTACTAAGAAAGGATCAATAAAATTAACTATCAATTTTAAAAATATTCAAATTTGAATAAAATTCGTTTTAAAAAAGCTATTTTTATACAAAATCAATCATATACGAGAATTAAGCATATTTTTTAAGCTTATTACCAATATTTTTATTTTTATTTGTGAGAAATAAATAAAATCAAATCTCGAATATTTATTTATATTTTTGAGTATAAATAAATATGTCTAAAAATTTTTATAATTAAAATATTCAAATTTGGGTGTATAAGATATTTTTATTATATAAAAAAACTTTAGCTCAAATTTTTTTATTATCAAAATACTCATAAGTTGTTAGTACTAAGCGTAAAAATTAAGCAAAAAAAATAATAACAATAAGTTTAACCACTATTTAGATACTCCCTTAAAAAATATTAAAATTAAGAAAATTACTATAGAAAAACATCTTTATCAAAAAAATCTATCCCAATACATTAAATACTGAAGGGGGGGGGGGGTTATTACTAGCTATTGTTTAAAAATTTAGTTTCTGAGATATTTTATAGATTTTAGATTTTAAATGGTATAATTAATTTTTAAGTCCTTCTGACAATAAAATATTGCATAAAAGCAATAAATCTTGAAGTAGTTATAATTTTAAGCTTTCTCAATATATGATAATTAAGATTTATTTAAATTAAAAATATTAATTATGGCTTACTATTTAATGGAAAAAACTGAAAAAATTCTCAGGATCTGTGTATATTATGCTAAAGTTTGATAGCCGTTATTACAATGAAATTAAGATAAAATAATAAAAGAATTTAAATATTTTGCAAAAAATAATCTAAATATTTTTCTAAATTTAGATTATTTTATCTGTATTTATTATATATTTATTAAAAAATTTAAGGATTCTTTTATTAATTATTATAAAATTTTATATTACCCACAATAAAACAAAAACCCCTATTAAATTAAATTTTTATTTATACTTTAAACAAAAAAAATCTATTCTTTGAAATTAAAAATAAATTTAATTCGAATAATTAATATTTTTTTACTTGTTTAAAACCATTGATTAAAATTAATATTATCTAAGCTTAAGATATTTATTCGATTATAATTTAAAGTTAAGTGGGGTTATTAATACTACAATATTAAATAAAAATAATTTTTCCAAGTTTTACAAAAAAAAATAATCAATATGAAAAAATGAATTACAAGAAATGTCAATCTCTGACTTTTATAAAATGAATAAAGCTCTAATATAAATTTCTTTTCAATTATGAATTTTTAGAAAAATTTAAAATATCCTATATTCATCAATTAGTATTTCTTGATATATATAAGTCATTTTTTTCGATTAATATAGAAAAGAATTTTTCATTAAAATAATCAGTCCAATAAACGACAAAAATTCTGTAAATTTTGGTGTATTTTTTCAAGAGGTTTTCATCTAACTTCTTTATCATTACATTAGTAAATAAAATATAAGTATTAAATAAAAAATATTATATAAATATATTTTTTAGATAATATAAGTCACAAATGATGCATTATCATTAGAAAAAAAAAAGATTAGAATCATATTAATTAATAGGCTAATTAGAAATAAATTTTGAAATAAGAGTTTTCTTATTAATTTAAAAATGTCAAAAAAAAGTAATAAATTTTAATTATTTTTGAAATGAAACGCATATCTCTTTTTTTTTTAGAAATTTATATTTTTTTTGAAACATTTAATCAATCAAAATCTAACAATATAGCCTTAAATTTCATTAAGCATAACTTTATTTTATTTATATTTATTTAATAAGTTTAATGAAATTATTGATAACTTGAAAACTTTAAAAAAGCAAAAAAAAAATATCTCAAAAAGTTTATTTTGTTGATTTTACCCTAAAAACCATTATCAAAAAATAATTTACTCTCTAAATTCTCAATAGCCAATTATTAAATAATTTGCACACTTGATCAATCATTATAAGTTAATTTAGAACTATAATATTCTAAATGAAGATTTTTTGTTTGAAAATTTTTTTATCTTCAGACTTATACATATATATTAATTTTTGGAATAAAATGGGTTAAATTTTTTATATATATCAATGAAAATTTTCATGGAAATTTGTAGAATATATTTCAAAGTTCTAAAAAATTTATTTTAAAAAATAATCTCATTTGTATGTTATTATTTTTTTAAAAATTAGTTAATAAAATTATAAAAACATTCCTCTACTATAACAATTAAAAAAATATTGCTTATTTATATCCTAATTTCAAATAGAAGTGTTTTACTATCTCAAATAAATCAATATTTCTGTGATTTCGAGCTTTAAGTTTCCCACTTGATAAAACCTGGGTCTATTTTTTAATTACATATATAAATCACTATCTTTATCTTGTTTGACCTAATTTTTCCTTTTTTCTCTCACATATGAAATTTATTCCTTTTAATCGATTTTTTTGTACCGAGTATTTATTAGTATTCATTATAACGTTAATTTTATTTTGAGAGATCAAACATAAAATTACATGAATATTTTTAAAAAGTTCAATCAGAACCAAGAATTTCTCATATGTTTCTTTTTGAGACCAAATTAATTTTTCCTGTCTCAATATTTATAAATAGAATGATTATTTTTTAATGAAAATATAGCTTTCCGAAAATCCCTATATATTATATTTTTTTCACTAGTGTGTTAATTTTTTAATTTTTAATTATTTGTGATTATTCTCTAAATAGAAAAAAAAAATTGTAGTAATTCTTCGTTGAAATATTTACTTTAAAGTCAAAAACTTTAATTTAAACAATATTTGATAAAATATTTTTCATTTTCGAAAATATTCTTTTTTTCTTAAAGGAGTAAAATAAAATTTTATTTAATGTTTTTTAGCTAAAATATCTTATTTTATCTAAATTTAGCTGATGCTGACTTCAATTTTTTTCTAGTAAATGAAAAATAAGTTCCCGAATTTTTAAAATATTATAAAATATAAAGTCTAAGAATTGATATTTTAATACCTATAAAGAATGATTAAATCTCAAAAAAATTATAATATACTATTTTCCACACTACATTTTCAGTAAAAAATATATATTAATCTAATATTTCTAGAGATATTTTTTATAACTAATACAAAAATTCATCTGATTTAGCATTTCTGAAAGCTTTAGGATTTTTTTAAGAGCGATGTTTTAATACACCGAAAAGAAAAAAAGTAAATTTAATACAGATTTTTTTTTCTTTTGATCTTTTAAATGGTATATCAATTTTTTGATAAATCAAAACCAAAAATTTCCTGTCAAATATTTCGATGAAACTATAAAACTCTTTATTTAACTAGATTAGTTCATTAAAATTATTGTTCTTAAAAAAAATAATATACAATAATTATTTAATTTATTTTAAAAGCGTGTAAAATACAAAAAGTGTCAAATTTTCATTTATTGATTTTTATATGTATAAGATGGACTTTCACTTAAGCATTTAGGGTGTTTCATTTTGTAAAAAAATTCAGAATATAAAACTTATATGAATTTTAAAATTTTTATACAATTAAAAATTAGGAAATGTAGTCGAATATTCAAACTACTAAGATAATTTTGCAAAAAAAAAGAATTTTTTTTCAATTAGAGGCGCTATGATTATTTCAATTTTTTAAATTAAAAATATATTGTACTTACAAATAAGTAAAAGAAATTGCGATTTTATTGAAAGAAAACTAAAGATAATAAATAAGGTAAATTTCGAAATTTCTACGAGTAGTTGATATTAAAGTTATTAAAATATTTTTCATTGATCATTTATATTAATTAATAATACAGAAAACCCTTTTTTGATTTTGAATTGAATTAATATCGTAATAATGTTAATTGTATTTATTTATTTTTCGGATTTTTTACGATCTCTCTTAATTTTTACATTTAAAAAGTTTTTGGATATTAAGCATGATATTAAAAAGTGAAAAAGCCAATAAAATTTTTATTTTTTGGGGTACAATATGAAAATTAAATTAAATTTGGTTCCAAAATCGACTTTAATTTTTTATTAATGTCGAATAAAAATATTATAAGATATTCGTTGGGGAAATAAATACATGTAAATAATAAATTCGCAAAAAAAAACAATAAGTTTTATATAACACATTTAATGAAAAAACTAAAAAAGAGAAAATATCCTAAGGTAAGTAATATTTACGACTAAATATTTTCTTAGAATTAGCCGCGCTTTTAAAAAAATTTCTAAAAATAAAAAAAAACTAAACGTAAATAAATTTGAATAAATATGTGAAGAGAGTAATATAAGATTTAAAAGTATACTAATACTATATAAAAACCCAATAGCCCTAATTTATGTTATTTGGAAGATTTTATAATAGAAAAAAACAAAAAATTACTATGTAAATTGATAAAATTTTCCAGATTTTTTTTTGGACCGCTTACTTTTTAATTTTTAAAATAAAATAAATTTATTGAGAAATAACAAATTATTTTTATTAAGAAAAAAAATTTCTGCCAATTAGGGTATTTCTAATTATTTTACGTATTTTTTTCTACTTTGATAAAGAAAATTTCACATCAAATTTCTAAATTTACATAAATTTTTCAGAAAAAAAATCATGTATTGTGATTAAAACCACTGCTATTTGTTTTTTCCTTAAATTTGTAAAAAAAAATTATTTTATTGAACACAGTATTCAACTAATTTTACATTTTATAATAAAATTTAAAAAAAAATCCGAAGTCACATTAATTTTATAATAATGGGGATGTTTTGTAAATAAAATATCCTAATAATTGAATTAATAAAGCAATTATAAAAAAGTGAGTTTACTTATTCTATAAGAAAACCAAAGCTTTCAATAGAAAGTCGATACGGCTATTTTTGTAAAATCACGCGCGATTTTACAAATAGTACAAATATTTCATTAACTAAATACTTATTCATATTGAGAAATTTATATTAAATATCGAAGAAATGTGTAATATTAATTTAATAAATATTTTGCATAGCTAAGGCTTCATCTTATTAATTCATGTTAAAATTTGTGATTTTAGGTTTTTTTCACTCAGTTCTTATACATGTATAATAATTTTTCGAATATGAAAATTTCCCACTAATAATTAAAAAATTTATATTTCATATTTTTTCAGTTTTAATGATTTGAGTTACAAATTTGATGCGCAAACTATATATAAAATAATATTAAATCTCAATAATATATTATTTTATCTAATAGTTATTTTTTGGGTTATTTCAATAATTTTTATTTTCTGTTTCAAAAATGCAAGCTGCCTACAAATATTTATTATAATTTTATTGACTTATTAAATTTTGTGATATTAAAAATAAATTTATTAAAATATTAAATGTATATCCATTAAAAATATGATATACTTTATCCTTATAATTCCCCAATATAGTAAAAATAAAATAAATAAAAGAATATTATCAATAATTATTTTACCGATTTTGTATATTTTTTTAAAGAATTTTATTAGAAAACTCAACGGTTTCTTTTTACTAAAATAAAAATAGGAAAAAATGATCACGTGATAAAATTAAAAATTGATTTTTATCCAAGAAAAACAAAAAAACTAAATATAAAGTCATAGTTTTAGGTTTTATTATATCAACACCTATTATTATTTATAAAAATGAGAAAGATAAATTTAAAATTATATTTATTCGAAGAAGGATTAATTATTAAATATATTGAAATTAAATATTATTAATTAAAAAAGATTAAATTGCCCGAGTCGGGTTATATTGAGTCAGAAAGATAGAGAAAATAAAGCGAAATCATAAAAATGCAAACACTAAAACAAAAAAATAATGCATAAAGATGATGTAATCAAGCTTCAAATAAAAAAATAATGCTTGTTCTATAAAAACACTTGAACCAATTCCCAGTGGGTATGGAGTCGCTAGAGCGACAGATGGGAGTGGGATGAAAATTGGCTATTCTTTCCCTTTTATTGTATTTTTACTATAGTTTTTTCTAGTATTTGAATATTTATAATAAATTCCCTTTAAAAAAAAAATCTATAACAATATTTTTTTAGAATTCAAAAAAGTGTATTTTGATAATAAAAATACCTTAATATATAAATTTTTTAATTTAATTTTTTTTACTATTAAACTATATTTTATCCCTAATCACGTTTATTTGTGATAAAAAAAAACTTAAAAAATCATATATTTATATATAAAAAACTAAAAAAGGAATAATAAAATAATACATCACTTAAATCTCATAATAATCCATTCTTAATATTAAAGACGTAAATGATATTACTTGTAAAAATTATACTAACTTTCAGAGAGTTTCTGAGAAAAAATGAGAAAAAATGAATCTTCAAAAGACATATAACTTTGTAGAAAAAGTAATTCCGACAGAGAATTACTTCAGAAATTATTTTTTAAAAAGCCAGTATTTCACAGGTGAATATATTTTTTTCCATGGATTTGATCATAACTAGTTGCAAAGTATATTTTTATAAATTAATTAAAAAATTCTTTCAATTTCAGGATAATTCATGAAAAAAAGTTACAATTTTCCGGAAAAATTGAAATTTAACCATAAAATAATCTTATTAAATGTACTAAATCGTTGAATTTTCGGAAAAAAATTTGTTTGAGCAAAAAGAGTATATAATTCGAAGTATGGAAAATATGCTTTTAAATATAACTAATCATCAATATTGGAGAAATAAAATTTTTAAATGGGTATAAAAACTGCTCAATAACGAAATAAAATCGAATTATCGAATAGAGAAACGATTTAAAATAGTTTAATTAATTTCTATTTGAATAATGATAAGTATTAGCAAAAGCTATGCTTATTTTTTTATATGATGAAAAAACTAATATCAAAACTAATTACATAAACGAATAAAAAGCTTATTAATCTGGTGCTATTAATTTCAAAAAAAAAATTTTTGGTTTAAATTAAAGTAATATCCAGTGTTTTTATCGGCGCTTAAAGTTTTTATAAATATCACTGAATGTAATAAATTTTTGTTTAAAATTAACTTTCTATTTTTCCTCAGTACTATTTTTCGAAAAATTGGGCCACGATTACACAGGGATAAAATAAAATAAATTCGCATCGAGATCAAACGGCGAAAAAAGGGTAATACGAGTTTATATGTCATAATTTCTCTCAATTTATACATAATATTTACATAGGAAATATTTATTATTAAAATTTTTTCGCTTAATTCTCTTAAGTATTTTTATAAATTCCATAAACCTTGGGATTTTTTTTTTGACTTTTTTATTAAATATTACAAAAATTAATAATTTATCACGAAAATAAAAAAAAGTACAATTTACTGATTTCTATACATTCTTGAATACATTATTAAAAAATATAAGAAAAAAATATCTGAAACTGAGTATTTTTTTTATAACTTCAGTTAAGAAATAATACTTTAATATTGAATTCGATATAAAATTTAACATAACTTTAGATATTTTCTAATAATATGGGCCGCTATCACAAATTTTTATTATATTTGCTCGTCATTTGAATGTTATGACTATATTATATATGAAAATAAGGGGGCGTGGTATAAAAAAATTAAGTAAAAAATCATATTTTTATATATATATAAGCTAAGCATTAACAAAACAATATTAAGCATTTCAATTTTTCAAAAAAGGAAAGATATAAAGTAAAAAAATAAATAATTTATATTTATTTCTGATTTTATATCAAAAAAGTATAATAAAACTTATTATTTTTCCGAAAATATTCATAATATTTTGTATAAAATTATTTCTTAAAAAAAAAGAAATTTAATACGATTTTAATACTATCAAATGATTTCAGATGTGAAATAATCATTACATTTTATATGCCTAGTTTTAGAAAAAGATGATAATCTTTTATCAAAAAGGGTGATATCTGATAAATTTAAACACTAAAAAGAACTCTTTATGAGAGAATTTGTTAGTTTATTTTCTAACACAAAAAAATTTTTATGAATATACAATGAAAATTTAAAAAATAATAAAAAAAATACTATGTATCTCCTGATAAAAATTTATTAAAAAGGTATTTTAAATTTATTTTCCGAAGATTTATAATTATCACTTTGTATTGATAAAAAATATCATTATTTTATAAATAGACACAAATTTTGTGGGAAAAAAATCCAAAAAAAATTATTTAAAGCATTTTTTATATAAAAAATAATAAAAATAAATTTTTTAATTGGCTTTTAGATTTTTGTCAAACAAAACCTCCCTTATAAATAATAAAACTAAAAATATCTAATTTCTCTCTAAGCGAGAAGCAAATATTATAATTGAATATATATATATATATATATATATATATAAGTGAATATCAAGTAAAACTGTATTTAAGATCAAGCAAGTTATTTTTTTAACAAATTCCTTAATTTTAAAGACTTTTTTCTAGTTCTTGATATAAATAGATATTCGTTTTAATTTTTTTTTAATAGATATAGCTGAAAGGCCCAAAATAATTACTGAATAAATTAAATATTTTAATAGATTTTATATAATAATAAATTATTATAAATATGGGAGGTTTTTCTACATATCAAAATTTTTTTATCATAAAGCCTTGTATACTAATTTTTTAAAAAATATACTATTGATTAATGGTGCTGAATATTTTAAAATTTTTATTAAGTTTCCTCATTAAGGAGATTTGAAATTTTTATTTGTTAAATTTTTTTTTATTGCGAATAGAAAAAAAATTAAATAGACCAAAAAAATTGTTAAAGATGAAATAGGAATCTTTAATAAGCAAAAAGGCTGGAGTGCTGAGAAATCTATCGTATACAAATATATATATGTAATAAAGAGTTATCTAATTTTTATAAAAATTTTATGATCGAGAAAAAAAATTAGGAAGTACAAATTAATTTTTGGATTCTTCTGTTTTGGTTGTTGTAGTTTTTTACTGCTTTGAGGGAATAAAATTCTATTTTATCTATACTATATAACAAAGAAAAATTTTTTATTAAGTTTCGAGATTTTAAAATTCGAATAAAATTTTTAAGCAAATTTTACAATAATATTAAATTAAATTTACTCTGTAAATTTAAAAACAAATAAATTTTTTTCAACTTTATGTAATTTAACGCAATACAAAGAGTATAAATATGAGTATTACTGTGTTATATTAACATAAATAGTGATTATATAAATTAAATCTTTAAACTTTTCATAATCAAGAATATCAGAAGTAATATGAAGAAATTAGATAAAAAGTTAGATACACTAAACTATTTTTATAAATGAAAGAGGATGAAAATAATTGGAATGAAATTTTAAATTAGGATTCACAGGTTTTGAAATTATTACTAAGTGTGTCATTTTTAGAACAACTCAAAAGTATTTTTTAAAAATTTGATTTAAATAAATTTTAAGTGGGTATGTAAAATATTAGTTTAATTTTCATGAACATAACTTTTACTTAGGTTCCTTTTTATATAAATTTTCGAATTTTTTATAAAAAAATCTCACGAGTTTTTCAGTAAAAATATTATAATAGTATGAGTAACGTTACATTATTTTCTATTATAGATAACTTTTTTATTCATTATAAATATTTTTACTATGATTTTTTTAAAATGTGTAATAATCATAAAAAATATCGATATTAAAATTTGCTTTTTAAAAATTTAACTCTATAAAACTTGTTTATTTTTCTGGTGCAAAATCATTGTAATTGAAATATTTATATAATATTTACTTATATATATGTGTATGTATATTTAAAAAATAAATCTTACGAGTTGAAAATAGTCAGATCTAATACAACATATGCGAATATAGAAATTCTAAACTCATGGCATTTATTTATTATTATAAAAAAAAAATTCTTACCTGATATTAAATCTAATAATAATGTATACTTTAATTAAATGGAATCATTCTAAATTCATTAGATGCTAGTTATAATTTTTTTAAATTTGTTTGTAGAATGGAGTTTTTACAATTATAAATTGATTTTAACTAGTTGAAATATTAATAATTTTTACACATTATTCATAGAAAATTGCTGATTTTTAAATATAAATAGTTGCATCAAAGTGTCTATTTTGGAATTTATTGGAAAGGGCATCCTGGGGTAAATTTAAAGCGAATAGGAAGCGATTATGATACTTGAGGGAAATTTAATTAAAAAAATATTTTCTGAACTATTACTTTAATTTTATTAAAATTATTAATAGCTACCATGAAAATATTAAAAAAAACTGCTAGAAGAAATGTTAAAAATAAAATTTTAAATTATCATAAAAAATTATCATTAAAAAAAACTGGTATTTGAATATTTGTATAATTATAATAATTTTATTATAAAATTCACGATTTTTTTATAGCACTTGAAATAAATAAATATTTTTACTATAATTAGAAATGATAACGCTAACTCAAAACTAATCACTAATTTTGAATATAGTTTCCTTTTTCTATTTATAAAGTTTAGGAGTTTTATCATTTGATACACCATTATAAAATAAAATACCCATGAGCAATTGCTAAATTTTTGTTTTTCCAGATCTCAAGTAATTTATGCCAAAATTTTTGAAAATTATAGCGTTAAAACACCGAGAAAAAAATTTCTGTTCTAAATGGCTGTGTGATCATGAATATATAAAATAATATTTTTTATTTCTTTTGTTGTTCGTTTAATTCATTTTTAATTATCCCACTCCCCCAAAAATTTAGAGAATTAAATCTTTTTATTAGTAAAAAACTAGATTTTATAAAAAGTCAACTTAAATTCACCAAAAATAAATTACCACTTTAATAAAATTATTGGATTAAAAAAATATATAGCTTATCCAGCATTATTATCTTATGAGATAAATTTAGTATTTAACCCTTATTTATGATAATGCTTAAAATATAACGTTTTTTTATTAAAAAAATTTACACGTGATAATTTTTAATCTGAAATTATACTGCAAAATTGAAATTTTATCTTTTAAATAATAAAATTGACTTTTCAATTATTTTTCTGAGTAAGGAGCGTAATTTTTAAAAATTATTATATTCAAAAAAATTCTTATTAATTTTTTTTTGCTTTTTCAGAATATTTTACAAGAGATACACAAAGTTTTTTTTGATTAAGAAATTTAAAATAAATTAAAATTTCTAGTATAAACCTGAATTTCTAATATATATGGCTATAATAATAATAATAAAATAAAATTTATGAATAAAATATCTTCTGTAAATTTTTATTAGAAAATTATTCAAGAATAACAAACAAAAAACTATAAAAGAAATTTCCATTAAAAATAAGGATATTATCATAGTTAAAAAATCATGATCTACTAATATAAATATTTATAAAGTTATTAAAGATGTTTTTTATTTTTTATTCCGTCTTTTGCTATTTATTTACACTTATAATTTTACTTTCAAGTAGAATAAAAATTTAAAATTAAGCAAATTTCAACTTATTAGAAAATTTTATAAGCTATTTGATGTTATTTGTATATTTTTTATATCTTACTCAAATTATAAGTGTATTCTTTAACCATTTATTTTTTTAAAACCTTTTTTGTTATAGTATTTCAACAGATATATGAAAAATTTCTAATTATCGGACTATAAATTCTAAAATAATCTAAGATATTTGTTTATTTATTTAGCGACATTATTCATTTCAATGACTTATAAATTTCAATTTTCGAAAAAATAAGATTTTTCGTTTTCCTGTTTGGAAAAAATTTATTTCTCAAAGAGTAGTGAATATTTCACAATTGAAAATTAAATATGTAAAAATTTGATTCTTTTCAGTTAATTTTTTTTAATTATCTACTATATTTTTGAAATATGAAGATTTATTAGTAGTTTCATTTTTCGTTTTATCATTATTTTATTTTTATGTGATTTTCAATTTTATTAAAAAAATCTTTGCAATTTTTTTTTGCTACTGACTGTCTTTCAGCGCTATAATTAAAACCAAAATATTAGAAGCTTTCTTTCTCAGATAAACTATATCAAATAAATTTGCTAAAATCATATGTTTTATATCTTTTGATAATTTTTTTTACAAATTTAGTCCAATTAATTCGTTATATTTTCAGAATCAAAAACTTCGCCTCTGTTTTATTTATATACATAAATTAGATTGAGAAAAAAGAGTTTAAAATTAACTATAAAAATAATTTAAAAACACATGATATGAAAATATCGAATGGGATAGACTGAATTTTCACAGATGCCATTTTCAATTGTAAAATTTTTCCTACACCTTGAGAAATAAATATTTTTCAAAAAGAAAAATTATCAATCCAATTTTTTCTTTTTTTAAATTTGAAATTTATTTACAGTTGAAATGAATAATTCACACTCATTAAATAAAAAAAAAACATTAAATTTAATCTGGAAATCGCTCATCCAGTACCTAGAAACCACCAATTAATTTGCGGAAATTATATGTTATTATGTATTTCAAATAAATAAATAAATAAATTTAAAGATTTTATTTTTCTCAATCTGAAGAACTCAAAATTTTCACCAAATAAGATTTTAAATATCAAATAAATTTTGAATTTAAAACCCGATTTATATGTAATTAAATATTTATCCATATTATGTTTATTAAAGGTGCCCTAGACTTAATGTAAAATATAAAATTAATATTTATGTTTTATGATGGAATAATTTTTTTTCATCATATTTTTTTTATTAAAGTTAGTTTGAATAAATTTTATTCGTGGTTTATTATTAGCTTATTAAATTATATTTATATACAGAATGAAATAGTATAGAAAATCAGATAAAAATTGTTTTTGAGTTTTTTAAAAAAAGTGTGTCAAGATTTTGTTATCCTGATAGTTTAAACCAAGATAACGTAAGATTCCAAGAGTTTTTTTTTGTGCTTTGGATCATATTGAAAAAAATTTCAGAAGCAATGATAGCTTTTAACCTTTAAACACGTAAAATCCTGAAATATTTTCTAGAACAGAGATTGATTTTTTTAATAAAATATTTTAAAATCTCAGTATTTATCTGTTAATTTTCATAAGCAAAATAAAAAAATTAATGATCTGATAACATGGGAGCACAATTTTTTTTTTTATTAAAATCAAGTCGAAATATTTATATATTTGCATTTAAAAGTTATGATTTAAATATTGATTTTTTTAAATAAAGTTATTTTTAATATGGGATTTCGATATATTATAAATCAAACAAGTTTTATTGAATTTGGAGTAAAATGAGAGTATATTTTTGTATCTATGGACAAATTATTTTCAAAGATAAGAATAAATACTATTTTTTACTGTTTTTTCCATATTAAATACTTTATAGTGTTAGATTTTTTAGTTTTATCAATATTAAATTTTAAATCTAAAGAAAAATAAAAGAGTATAAAAAAATAAATAAAATCAAAAAAGTATATTTTCTTGAAACGAATTTACTCTTTTAGTTGTATATAATGAAATTTTTTACGTTTAATTTTTGTATATGTGCATAAACCTATGATTTTACTGCTTGAAACTCCTAGCTGAGATTTAAAATACATACTGACTTTAGATAAAATCGAAAATCATGATCAAAAAAGCCATAGTATTTTTAATCAGAAATGAGAATTTATGATTAAATTTTTATTTATAAAGCCATATTTTTAGTTTTAGTGGAAGGGGAAATTGGAGTAATGTATTATTTTATCATATATAGCTTAAATATCCGTATTAGTGGGGTTAAAAAAAGCGCAGATAGTAATACTGATTAAAATGAATCAAAAAGCAGAGATAAAAATATGATTTTAAATAAGCGGTGATTCATTACTGGTCATTTTTAATAGAGAAAACAAATTTAGAAGCATTATTTTATTTAAGGATTTTTTCAGGTATAAATCTTGGCATAAATAAAGTGAGAATATTTTAATTATTATTTTTTTTACAATTTAATATTTGAGTATATATTTCTGAATAATATCATATGGTTTTATATATACTAATTTAAGTTTCTTTAGCGAATGTTGAATGATACTAAACATCTAAAAACTTTAATTTATAAAATAAGTGATATTAAATAAAAAGAAGAATCTGAATATGTCACATTAAAAGACGACAAGGTATCGAATATATGCAAAATCTATAGCTCCTAAAACCAATTTTTTTCATTTAGATTGCATAAATCAAAGATACAGTTTTCCAATCACTTTTTTTCAACAGTTATTGACAATTTATTTTTGGATAATATTAAGGAGAACCTTTACATAAATACAAGCTTTAGTGATATGGTGTGTAATTATTTCTTGTATCTTTATATCTCACGAGTCGCTTAAAATCGGTTTAAATATTTATGCATAGCTCGCATTTTTTCATGGTTCAAAAGACAAAAAGCAAAGTAATGCGTGATTTTCACTGGTGACCAATTAAAAAACATATATTTTCAGAACGATTAGTTTTGAAAGGCTTTTATAAATTTTTTTTTAAAAAATATACTGACTCGAAGTTTGGATATGTAGGAGAATCTTGGAAATACTATACTCGCTTTTTACATTAAACCTCACACGACAATTCCTATAAAAGCGCAACGATTGGGCGATTAATTTGAATTATTTATATAATCGAGAAAATTATTATAAAAAAAAATTGCGCCAATTTTATATTATCAAAATTAATGTTTTTAATGTATAGGGTTGGAACATTAATTTATTCGATAATATAGCACTGAAAAGCCTGAATTTTTTCTTCTCTTTGCCTTATAATACTATTTTTTATATTTATTTCTTTAAAAGCCAAGGATGCTTTTTAAAAGGATTTGTTGAACACAAAAGAGCTGCATTTTATCAAGAAGGTGATATGTGACTTGGATTTTTTGGAACAAGCCAAGGTCAGGTAGTTTACAAGTCCAAATTAAGCAAATCAAGTTTTTACCTAACTAAAAATAGGGTATTTTAGCTGAGCGTGGAAAAGAAAAGTCAATATAAATAGCCCCGATAGCCAGTTTGGGAATAAAGTGTATTGCATGTGTAGAAATATGATAATATATAAGGGTTTTGGAAAATAAAATCTCAAAAAACTATGGTATATTAGTTGGCGATTGACACTTTATGTAAATACATGTCGAATTTGGAAAAAATTAAAGAAATTACACTATATTATTGTTCGAAAGGATACTGGCAATTATCATACAATAAAAAGCCTTAATTCTGTTTTTCCATATTAAGTTTAAAAATAAATTCTGCGTAAAAAAAAAAATTCTATTTTTCCAAATATGGTCAAAAATAGATTAGTATATAATATACGTATTGATGCTGCGGAGAGAAGGTGGCACTATTTGGAAATAATGGAGGGTCTTTTTTAGAGATTTCGACTATATTTTTTGAATTTTCGTATCTAATCTGTGCACATGTTGCATTTTGGGCCTAGATTAAAATAAATCCACAGGAAATTTGCCAATATCCAATAATTTATTTAGAAATCAGCTCATATCTCTTAAAATTGAAAAAATCAGTTTTATTGAGCGTAAGAATAAGTTTATAACCAATAAAAATCCATTTTAATTGGCGTAAAAGAACTAATGACAAGACAGAAAACGGATGAATTTGTGTCATTTTATAACCTCATCAAGCTTTGATACCTACCATTATATATTAGATTGATAAGATTGAAAGACTATTATAGTTAATAGAGATATTATTTAAAATGATTAAACCATCAACGAAGAGACTAATCTTAAAGCGCAAAACTGTCCAATTTATGCCATTAAGAAACTGGTCAGCCCTCCTAATGCTGTGTGTCGGCGAGATTTATTATCCTACTTGCATAGAAAGTATTCACAATTGAAAGCTATGGGATAGGCGCAAAAAGATAATACCAGGACCATAAATAAAAGCTTTTATGGGGCAAGGCATAAAAAAACAATTATAAATATATATATTGTATGTATTTAAAATAATTTCAAGGTGAAAATCCTGCTGAGAATTGTGATAAAATACCAAAAAATAAACGAGTACGGTTTTACGTCTTGTCCAATAAATAAACCAAAATGAGAGTCGTGCAAAAAAAGTCCGTTTTCTGTACACTTCAATTGGGCAAATAAAAGTCAAGAAAATTGTCCTATGACGTGAAAATCTGTCGAGTTTTGTAACAGACTCGTTGCAAAAAATATGGGAGATCTAGTTTTTTTTTTTTACCGATTAATTAGTAATAGTAGAAATAATGGATGTAGACGGTCGGGTATATGAAACCCGACTGAAAATTGAGAAGGGTGCGTATACTGTATTTGGAATCTAATAATGCGAGCTATCCTAGTAATCTCAAGTCTGTCCCATATTCCCTCTTTCTGACAAGATGGCTGTTTTTATTTAGGAATCACCGTTCTCTATATAAACTCAATAAACACCCTCATATTTCACTTCATTCAACCTTTTTAGTTATCCTTTAATTTATAACCCGATTTTTCAGCTTTTTCTATTTCTGCAAAATCATAGTAATTACTGTAGATAATTTAATATTCTATTATACTAAATTGCCGATTAATTATGAAAATAATAAGTTCGCTGATTATTTACTTTGGATTTTCTGTTCTGGAGACATGGGTAGAGGCACAAAAAAACATTACTTTCAACTCAATAACCCCAAAGATAATAAATGGTGTGCAAGTTGATGAGGGTGCGATACCATACGCAGCTTTTATATACATAGATTTTGATGACAGTGGCGCTTCTTGTACTGGATCCTTAATTTCACCTTCTGTTATTGTGACTGCCGCCCATTGTTTGTTTAATGAAAAGGGTGTAGCAACCAGCCCTTCGAATATATATGTATCTGTTGGGAGCATATATAATATTCTTTATAATTCTAATGCTTACACTGTCTCCAAATCCATCCCGCATCCCAAATACAATCCTTCTACCGCAGCCAACGATATCGGGCTTTTGGTCCTTTCTAGTAAATCTGACATTAAGACTTTTGCAAAGATTTATGATTTGCCTATAACCACAGATTTGAAAACGTTTGTCGCTGGGTGGGGCGTTACCTCAAACTCAGATGCATCATCCGTATCTGACGTGCTGATGGCAGTGCCTATACAAATAACCAACAATGCTCAATGTAAAGTGTATAACCCAAGCTACACAAATAATGATGGCTACTCTATTTGTACACTCACTGTAAACAACCAAGACTCTTGCTATGGTGACTCAGGCGGTCCCCTTGCTCTCTCAAGTGTTTCAAGTCTTCCCTTGCTAGGGTTAACCAGTTTTGGTAATGGACCTTCCGCTGCCCAATACATACAGAATGATGAAAAGCCTCCCTGTGGAATAAATGGAGGGTTCGGGTACTACACTCACGTGTTCTATTACATTGACTGGATTACATCCACCACCTCTCTATCCAAATCCTCTATTCTATACAGTTCCTCCGGCACCATTCAGTCTAGTGCTGCCGGTTCCCCCAACATTATCCAATCCACTGCAAATGGATCTCCTAACATTATCATGTCTAGTTCTGCCGGTTTCCCTAATATCATCCAGACTAGCGCTGATGACTTTCCAATTGACGTAGCATCCGATGATGTCGATTTCCCGGATGAAATCCAGTCTAGTACAGGAGGTTTGCCAAGCGCCGCTACATCTAGAGCATCTTCTGTACCAACAGTTCAAACGACCACTCAATCTAGCACTAAAACGACTTCAGGCAGCGGTAAAATAAAGGCCGATTATATCCTGTACCTCCTGCCATTTTTCATCGTTCCTCTCTTCCTATAATCCCATATTCTTGGATGATTAAGGAGGTTCCGAAATTACATAATCAGTTTTATCTCCAACTATCGCTTAAGCCTAAAGCTATATTTTTATCCTGTGTCAAGTTTCCAACGTAGTATTACATTTATAGCTTATTACGGATATCAAGTTATTAACCACTGTTCCAAATATAATCTATTAATCAGCTTTTATGATTCCCCATTTAGAATCTATATATTTGTAAGATATAAATAAGAATTTCACTTTTATTATTATCACAAGGGTAACGCCTAGATATCAATGAGTTTAACTGGCTAAAAGATCGTATCTACACCATACCATAACTTTATGGGCATCGAATGGCACCTCAAACTAAATACAAGAGTTAAGGTATAGAACATTTAATTTTGTAAAGCAATTCTTCTAATCTCCTACCTCCCATTTTCCCTCTTAAAACCCTTTTCTTTATAATAGTAAAATAAAGATACTAATCGCAGAAATAACCAGAGAACTTACGAGATAAAAAGAGGTTATGTGTTGATTTATTGAAGTGCCGTTCAAAAATATATTGTTATCAGGAACTAGATTAATGAAAGGGTTATTAAGTGTAATAAATTAATAAGGGATCGATAGTAAGCGAATTACCATATGATGTCGAAAAAAATGGAACCAATAGAAATCATAATTGATACTCAGTTATTTTCCTGATAAAGCTAAGGATATTGAGGAGTTGAAAGGGGGGAGTGCGGTAAGGGGACGATGGCTCGGGAATTCTGGTTTGAGAAAAGTGTGAAGTCGAGCGAGGAGGGATTTCGGATGGGGAAAAGAGAGAAACTTGGCAGGTCCATAGATGCCTTCCTGTCCTTATCAGGAAATAGAGAATTTGAGGTTCATCTTTTTGAACTGGGGGGGGGGGGGGGGGGGGGGGGGGGGGG
>LSSL01000086.1:0-20780 GCA_001953115.1 Smittium mucronatum | reverse complement strand
GGGGGGGGGGGGGGGGGGGGGGGGGGGATGAGTGGATAAATGGGGGTGGGATAAAAAATTATTCATGTGAAAGTTTTTACTAATTTTTAAACTCGTTTAGTGACTTGCTAAACCTTTTTCTTTTTTTATTTCCAGAGAATATCATTTACCCAATAGTTTCTATGTTCGGTTTCGTTCTGTAGTACAGATTGGGTTTAAGCGTATTTGATTTGGCTTTTAAAAAGAGTACAGATTTGTAGATTTCTGAGATTCTCTATGAGAATAGACGCTTTCCTACCAAGTTTTTACTACTATCCTAATTTAGGGCTATATAGTCAAGAGCAAGTACAAAAATATTGGTTAAACTGAAAGAAAAAAATTAAAAATCAAGTCATTTATTGGCAAAATGTTGAAAATTTATAAGGATAAGTATATTATTTCCATTTATTTTGGTTTGATGATATTAAATTCATTTTCAGCCAATGATTTACATAGGAAAAAAAAGTCTGGTTTTCAAAAGAATCTCCCATTTGTAGAGTACGAATTTGGGATGATCCCACTAATAGTACTAATTTGGGACTTTGTAGAAATATAAATTTTATCCTTGTAAAAATTATGGATAATAGGTGAACAGATTTCTTTAGTAAATATTCTTTATGATATACATATTTAAAAATGGTCAGATCAATAGATAACCTACAATTTTTTTATATAAGGGACTAAATTACCCATATAATCATAAAATCCCAACACCATTTACAAGCGATAATTTGGCTGGGATGACCCACTTCTTGTTCTTGACTTTTTGAACCGTTTGTAGTTTTAGTGGGGGTTCTCCTTATATTTTTGCCTTTGGAATATTAGCTCAAATAAAAGAATATCTTGAAAGGAACGGGCTTTTAAGCACATGCTTTCATCGCCATATTCGTCATAATTTTAACTAAAAATCTTCCTACGATAGTTGAAGGACCATCGAATATTCTCAAAAAAGCAGAGACATATAGTTGTGTATATATTTAGTTTGCTTGGTTTAAGATGATTCAGGCCTATCTAAATATGATTTTTCCAGTAGTGATAATTTTTTGGTATTTGGTATCAGTCTCAGCACAAACAAACCAGGTTCAGCAAAGCGTTTTGGACCGAATACTTAATGGGTTTCAGGCAACTTCTTCCAGCTTTCAGTACGCTTCTTTCATATACATCAATTTGGGAAGTACAGGTGTAGTATGCACTGGTTCCCTCATATCTTCGAATGCGATCCTTACCGCTGCTCACTGCCTGGTCAATTCAAGCGGATCTCCGTACGATTCTTCAGAAGTCTCTGTTTCCGTCGGAAGTTTAGAAAACATTCAATCCAATCCCAACATTTACGGTGCTAGCTCCTTGATTACTCATCCCAAATACGACAGAAGCGCTAAAACCAACGATATAGGCATTATTCTACTCAAGTCCTCAGTAACTCAAGTTTCTCAGTTCGCCAAGATTTATGATTTGCCCGTTCAATCCTCAATCCAACTGCAAGCAGCCGGTTGGGGAGTCACCTCTAACGACCCAAGCTCCCAAGCACCCTCCTCCACATTGATTTACGCCCCTATATCTATATCTTCATCCGACAGCTGTCTCAAATACAACAGCAATTGGTCTGGAAATAATGGGCCCGTTATTTGCACCCAGAATGTAAATGGCCAGGATACTTGTTTTGGCGATTCTGGTGGCCCTTTAGCCGTGTCCTCTGACTCGTCTCGACCCATACTCGGAATTACCAGCTTCGGCGTTGACCCAAGCAGTAACTCTTCCTCCTTGCAATGCGGTGCTGACGGTGGGTTCGGATACTACACCAACGCTAATTATTATATCGACTGGATTTCCTCTACCTCAAGTGTCTCCACTTCCGATTTGGTTTTCTCATCATTCTCCTCCTCCGGATCAAGTTCTTCCTCATCGCAAAGTTCGCTCGTCCAGTCGGGCTCTTCCAGCCAATCATCTGGATCTTCGAACCAACAATCAAGCTCTTCCGTTGGCGTATCAGACCAATCATCTGATATATCTTCCACTGTGTCCATCCAACTATCATCAACATCACCAGACCAATCGTCATCGCTTTTGTCTCAAACATCATCCAATCTGCAATCTGCAACATCTACTTCTGCGTCATCTTTGATCGGATCCACTTCATCTGCTAGCTCAAATATAGATAGCTCATCATCATCAGTAACATCTACTTCTCAACCATCTTTGAGCGGATCCACTTCATCTGCTAGCTCAAACAATAGTAACTCGTCAGCATCACTATCAGCTTCTAGCGATGACCAAGCCCCACAGGTCAATCAATTCCCAGTTCTGACCGTAGTCGCCTTCTCCAACCAAATCGCATTTGCATCCTCGGACTCTTCCCGCTCATCATCATCTTCCTCTGCCTCCGGTTCAACCACAGCCACAACCACAGCTACAAATTCTCATCACAAAATTGTTCCATTTTCTGGCTATTGGATTTTGCTTGTTCTTTTCCTAATTTAAAAGCTTTCATCCTACCGTACGACTACCTGTATATGATTTGTTTTTTGCATGATATTGATTCAATATTCTTCAAACCTATCCTCTCATTTTACTCTAATGAGTTTTTATTTTTTGGTTCTATCAACTTTTTACTTTTATTTTCACATAATTACTCTCAAACCAAAATAAATAAATATTTATAATTTTTAAATTTGGCCACGAGTCGAATCTATTTCCAGTTGGTTTTTCTCTCTCTTTTTTTTTAATTTGACAAATAAAAATTAAATCTATTCTCAAAAAAAAAAAATACTTGAATGCATTTTGTTTTTCAAAAATGCTGGTACGGACCCTGGTTGATATATTTGACGAAATTTTTGGGGGAGCGGAGGAGTCTAAACGTACTTTAATTCGGCTAAAAGCCGACACCGCCGATCTTGAATTAGCCCTGGAAACAGCCATATTTCTGATTGGTAACTTCGTGCACATAACGCTTTTATCTTCAAAGACTAGGTGATTCACCAGCCCCCTTAAACCAATTCCCTCAAGGCACAGAACTGCTTAAGCGGCAGAGGGGAGTTGGTAGAAATTTATTTCCACATTTTCATCTTTTTTATATTCGTCTTTATGATCTTTTATTGAGCTTTAACCCTTTCCGGGCCCAAATTTATGCCTCGTTCCTATTTGTGTAAAGTAGCAATTTCAATTGGCCTAACTTTTAGATTTATCCAATGGTATACTAATAATATTAGTCTAATGAAAACATTAAGCAAAAAGTGAATGCCATTTTTTGTACCATTGCCCCTGAAAGGGTTAAAACAAATTTCGTGTAAAAAAAAAAGTCAAGTGAACTAGTCCAGCATTATGTTCTATTTTAGGGAATTATTTATGCATGCTAATGGTTTTCTCAACTAATAGTATTATGACTTTTATCTATTCCTTTGCATCTACGTTGGTGAAACCCACAGCCCATTCGCTCCTTTTAGGCTCTTTATCAATGTTTGGCGAATAAGCGCAAAGCTAAGAGATGTCAGGAAATTCAGCTTCCTGAAATCGCACAACAGACCATTTTTGTGTAAATGAATTATGTTAGTTTTTCTGCACACCGGTTTTATTTTCTGTGCCTTTTTTCTCACCCGAGAGGCTATGAGCAACATTTCAATTAATATCACAACACTTCCATTATGGCAGATTCTCTCCTCGCTGGTATCAAAGATTTAAACTCAATATTTAACCAAGACGAAAAACTCTCTCGCACTCAAGACCTGTGTCTCTCTTTCATCACCCATAATATTGCTGCTACTCCCCAAAATTCTTTGCAAAATATTTCTCTTTTTCTTGACAAGTTCCTCCAAAATCAAGATCCTTTGCTAGCTCAAATAGCTTCCCTTGCTTTTGTTGATCAACTATGCTCTTTTTTCATCTCCAGCGATCATGATTTACTTCTTTATCTCTCCCAATTTATCGATCTAGCTTCAAAAAAAGATTTTATCTTCAAGGATAGTGTAATTTTGTTTTCCATAATTTTTGTTTTTAACCTTGTTATACATTTTTGTCTTTTCTTTTTCCAACCAATAAAATCAGATTATTGCCGCCAGATTACATCTTGTTAAACTAAATTCTAAAGAGAATAATTGGATCCACGCTGCAAACAATCTGATCCTAATCCAATCCCCAAATTTCGAGTATGACTTTCGTTTATTTATTTCTCCTCTCACCACAGTATCCTTATCAAATTACCTTTTCAATCCTTTTCTCTTCACTCTCACCCCTTCTCCCCCCCCCCCTCTCTTAACCTTACGAACAACTCAATTTAAATTTAATCATACAATAAATTATTTAGCGAAAAGTTGTTGCCTGATTTAGAAAAAATGGAAATCTATATAAATGCCTGTAACGAATGCTTGCAACAGCAAAATTTACCAGATGCTAGAATGTTTCTAGGAAGGGCCGGGAAGTGGCTAAAAATTTTCTCTGATAATACCCAGCTCCAAACGTTATACAAGTTTTGCTCGGCCAAAATTCACGAAGTGTCTGGGGATCACTCAAAGGCTTCTTTAAAATACTCTGACTTGTATTTCGACACCACTACCGATCTTTCCCTCAAATCTGACCTCTAGTATGTTTTTTATTTATCACTACTCAAAGTTTTTATAAATTTTTTTTTTCTTTAAAAAATCGCTCTATAGTTCTTGCTGTTTAAGATGCACAGTTCTTTCCTCTCCCAATAATCAAAGACTAAATCTACTAAAAAAACTATTATCTGAGAATCCCTCGAACTCATCCCCTCTAATCGAAATAGCTGAAAAAATGTCCCTTAATCGGTTGGTCACTATTTCAGACCAGGAGACAGCTTCTACTTTGTACAAATTGTTAAATATTTCTTCTCAGCCTCTCAAACCCGATTTTGCCACTCTTTTAAACCAACTATTTTGCCCTCATAACATTTGGTCTCTATCAACCCTATATTACAATATCAAATTCACCATCGCTTCCTCTCTTCTGCTTTTAAATTTCGATTTCATCGAGTCTACAGTATCCTCCCTAATTATAAACCATGGCTTTCTCGCTTATATTGACCGCGTCGACCAAATCATCATTTTTAGCAACCAGCAATTACCACCAGTCCAAAATAATATTTATTCATTATTGCCTTCCTCCTCTGCTGTTCGCCATTTGGCTAACACAACTGTCAACCAAGAGTACAACAATCCGATTCCACCCGAAATCGCCAAAACCATCATCCAAAATGTTTCTAATTTATTCTCTTCAAATTCATCTTCCTCAGAGTCTGATTTACCAACATAACCAATTTTTTTCCAGTACATTTTGCATCCCCTAAATTTTTTTTAACCATCGCCAGTTTTTGTTATTTTTCTTTATAATCGATTACCAAGCTTTTAAATATGCCCCTTAATTCATCTTTTGGAAATTCTAATATATTATCTAGAAGAAAAGAAAGATTGTAATTTATAATTTTTTATTACTTCCCCCAATCATTAATATCCAGGTTTCTTGTTTCCCAATACAAAGCTTAAGAAAACTTTTTTTTATAGGAAAAATCATAACTTTTCTAAGAGTATTTTATTGAGTAATTTAATGCAAATAGATCAAATATCAAATGACATCGTAATTAAATTACTCTTATTTTTAGCAAAAAATTAAAAAAAAACTAGTCTTTAGCATCATGTAGTATATAAAATATTTTTTATACCCTTAATAATCCCCCATTGAAATCTTTTATCGAAATTACTTATATATCAATATAAAATAATATCTACAATCGAAAAAATCCGGCTTGGTAAAAAAAATGGCAAAAATTCATAATATGTATAAATCTAAAAAAAATACATCATTTATACTCTCAAACACTCTTTTTTTTTTTTTTTTTGATATATTTTTATATCATTAGATCTCAAAGAGCTGTAAAAAGATTAAGTCTCTCTTATTTAAATTTTATGAAAACTCCTCATCTTTTATCACCCCAAATGGGCTTCAAACTCAATCCCATAATCCCTTTATAACAACATTTATAAATTTACATTATTTCTATAATTTTTTTTTATAAAATATAAGGCAAAAAAAACAACATTATCAAACGCTTTTATCCCCAAAGTTTAAACACAAATAAAAAATATATATCACAAGCCTATAATTATACTTTTTGCTTTCTCTAGATCAAAAAAAAAGTAAAAATACTTAATAAAGCTCTTTTTTCCATAAATTTTATTTATTTAAGGAATTTTTTTTTATCCCACATGTTTCTACTAATTCACACGAAATATTAACATTAATATTTCACTAAAAAAGCTACTATTTTTCAATTTAATTTAACCCTTTATTCAAAATTTCGTTTTTATTTTTATCTTCAAGTTAATATAAATTTTAATACTTCTTATATCTTTCATTTCAATATCAATCTCACCGAGAGAAAAAAAACTAACTTATTATACCCCAAACACTAATAATTTTTTAAACTAATTACCCCTAAAGTATAAAATTAGACTAAAAATAGCTTCTTAACTATTTTTTTTTAAATTCAGCGTAAACTAAAAGGAAAAATATTTTTTAAAAAATATCTGTATTCACCTGCTTTATCATATGAAAAAAATATATATAATACAGTATAAAAAGCGAAACACTGAAATATATACATTAGGAATGCTTGGAGGTGTTATATTAACCTTCTAGTAAAAAATCTCACTAGAAAAAGAATTTTTTTGAGAATTATTGTGTCCAAATTTCTAAAAATATAATTTTTTGGAGTGCAGATAAAAATTTATTTCTGGAGTTTTTAGTTTCAATGAATGAAATTTTGATTTTCTTATCTAATTTTTTTTTAAAAAAATATTTTGGTCAAGTTTCTTTTCTTTTACCCGGTTTTTCTACTATTAAATCTTTATTTATAAAAAAAAACATTAGGTATTATCTAAACCTAAAATTTTATGCCTATTACTAAATATAAATTTTATAATTCACTCTCACAAATCTTCAATGTCTTTTTTTTTATAAATTAATAATAAAAAATTATATATTCGTTGTTTTAAATGTAATTAGGGAAAATTTTGTCAAATCCCTTATAAATACCGAAAATAATGGTAAAAAACTACATTTATAAACTAGTATTCGATTTTATTATTAACTAGCTCTAATCACTCTATAATATTTTATCTTGAGAATATCAAATATTATATGAATTTATAAAAAGTTATGGCTACTCTGATAATTTATATCATTCCCCTAAAAAATATACATTTTTTAATTCTATCTAGTTTAATTATTGTGGTACAGATAATTTTTTTTATCCGAAAATTTATTTGGAATATCACAAGCTTTTTCAAAATACCTAAATACTTTTTTTTATATTGCATTTATTAATTTTATCCAATTATTTATGAAGGTTTATTATTATTTTATAGTATTATAAAAGTAAAATAGTTGTTTAAATGGATATTTTTTTCTAAAATTGTTTTATTTTGTTCTTTATTTTCTACTATTTCAGCTGTGATCTTAACTAAAAGGGCAAATTTGAAAAGATACTTTTAATTCAGAAAATCTTCCTTATTAAAATTTTGTAAATATATAATAATATATTTTTATAAATCCATTGTTATCGAATTTTCAATTATTTTTAAAATCATGTGGTCATTAACTAACTAGATTGTAAAATTATATCTAAATACTCTTAAATTTAAATATACCAAGGTAGAATATCAAATAAAAAATTGTGTAAAATTTAAAAAATCCACTTTCATGAACAATTTTTATTTTATAAATGGAAATTTTTTAAAAATATAGCTGCATAATTCAATTTTCACCATCTAAAAACTGGAAATTTTAGCAATATACTTTGAGTTAATTATTAATTTAAATGTTAATATATATTTAATAATCACAGATATCCACAGATAAGAAGGAATTATTGTAAAACCAATTTAAAATTCGAAAAAATGATTTTTTTAAAACTAAACGAGCTATATTAGTTTTTCTAGAGATTATCTCAAAAGATTATTGTTTTCTGATATCGTACAACTTCCATATTAAAATAGTTTTGCGTATAAATATATTTTAAATTTAGATTTACCTTATAAAAATTGTTAAAAGGTCAAAAAAGGTCAATTTGACTTAAAAAAAGTCAATTTAGGCAAAAAAAAATCGAATTTATTCCTAACTTATCAATTTAGGAGCAAAAAAATCAAATTGTTTTTTTCACTATTACATACCTGTAAATTTCGAAAATTAAAATTCATGATATTTTTTTTAAATATACACAAAACCATCCTGTCTAATCTTTCTATTTTTTAAAAAGCTATATAGCCCTATGAAAATTCGTCAAAAATCGAATGTCTGATTTTGTGACATAGAATCTGAACGGGTTAAAAGATATCAAGAACCATATTTATCTTTATTTTTAGCCGATGAAGTTAAAAATTTCATGAAATCGGAATAAATATTCTATTTCAATGGCAATAGATTTTGATTATAAATTAAAACTCTCATATTAGCAAATAAGGTCAAAAATAGTGTACCGATGAAAAATAAAGTTGAATTTTCCTTATTACATAAAAAAAAACTATTTTATATTATTTAGGATGACTAAATATGCATTGGGGTTTTTTACAGGTTTTAAATAGTGAATAAAACAATACGATATTATTACGCTTAAATTGATTCTCTTAGAATCATTTTTTTTTGTTTTTTCCTAAATTGACAGGCTTTGAGTCAAATTATTTGCTTTTTGATTCAAATTGGCCGTTTTTTATCAGCCAACCATTAAATATCCATATATTTTTTTTATATCGCTTTTCAATTTCGTAAAAAAAATCTCAAAAAATCATTTTCAAGATGGGAGGGGGGGGGGTTTGTTTAATTCGCACCAATTATACTAAAAATATTATAATAGATATTAATAAGAGTTTAAAAAATCATATTATGCTTTAAAAATGTTTCAATAAAATTTATCAATAAATGATGATGATGACAATGGGATATTTTTTGGGGTTAAATATATAATAACTAGATACTTGGTGAAAGTTTTTATCGTAAAAAGGGGGTTTTATTAAAAAGTTCAAAGGTTTTTTTCTTTAAACAATATATCTTTTTTTTTAATCGAGAGAAAATTGATTAGCTAAGTAAATTTTATTTATTTTTTTGCTCATTCTTATCTTAAACAGGGTAAATTTATCTTTTTTTTCTCTAAATATTGTAGTTGGATATAATTGAGAAATCCACCCACCTTCTTAACAATAATATCAATATCAAAATAATGGAAATATTTTTTTAGTTCTAATTTTCTATATTAAAGATTTAAAATAAAGAATATTTGTGTGTGTAATATGTTATACAATAAATCAAATTATTTGTTACATTTATTGCAAAAATATGTAAATAAGAAACCCGACTTTTATAGAAAGCTGTGTTCATTTTCAGATAAACATAAATTTTATATTATAACTATTTTAGTCTAAAATAAATGCATTTTTTCATTTTCGCTAATTTAATGATGTGAAATGTTTTTAAAATTTGGAAAATTTAAAAAAATCGAGTATTTTAGGCTCCTAAAATAGTGTAATCAGTATATAAATAATGCATTAATCGGGTAATTAAAAAAAATAAAAAAACTATTTGAGATTTTTTCCTGAAAATTTTGAAAATAATGATTATAATATACATAAATACACGTTGGATAGAGATGACAATCCTATATTTTTTTTAAAAAACGCATGTATTTGAAAAAAATTATTATTTTTAGAAAAAGCTTAGATCTAATAATAAACTATTTTTTCGAATAAAGATTCGAATTTTGATATTTATACCTTATATTAAATACTAATAACACGATATATATATATATTTTCAGCATAAATTGAATTTATCGATAAGGTGTCAATTAGATTTATTTCTATTAGTTATAGAATTTATAAATTTAAAAAATATATAAATATTCTGAATAAAATCAATTAATTTAATCTTATCCCAATATTATACTCATAACTCACGGTTTTGGGTCCAAGAAGATGTAAAAACTACAGGGCATTTTTATATATATCAATTTATTTATTTTGGTCAAATATATTTTTTAAAACGAGTAAATGAAAATTGGGATTTTTTTTTGATTTTATTGATAATATATTAATTTAATTTATTAAAATAGTTAACATATATTTTTATTATATTAACAGAATATAGCCAGTAATATTTTGGGATCATTTTTAAGATAAGTAATTAGCAAAAAATCATTAATCATAAATCTATTAATTAGAATTATACTCAAAAAACAGTAAATAAAGCCTATATGAAACCCTAAGAGTAAAATAACTTTCCGTGGTTTAGGGGCTTAACATTTTACTTTTCTCAATAAAATAAAATAAAATTTCATAAAGTGTTGTACTATTATTGATTGGGAGTAGTGGGGAAAACCCACAGCGACTAGGAGGATAGCTATTTCAGAAGAATATAATTTCGGGACAAGAGGAGCCGATCGTTTAGCACAACTGAGACACCGTTTAGTGCACAAGCAACTCGTTTAAAATACAGAAGGATCACATATTATAACAGATATTTGTAGGAAAGCCATGTCGATCAAGCCCACGTTTGGTTAGGTACCTAATTTTATTAATTCTGTTAGAAATAGGCTCCGACTAGGAGCTCAGAATATTCATTTTTTTTAAAAGGAAATTAATTTATAATATTCAAATACCAGATAAAACTAAAATAAAAATAAAATAAACAGAAATAATAATAAATTAATTTCATCCCACTCCCATCTTTTGCTCTAATGGCTCCATACCCACTAGGAGTTGGGTAAAGTAGCTATGTATATTTAATGAAATATTATTATTGATGAAGAGCTTAGCTGTTGACTGCATGTAACCGATGTCATACATCCATTTAAAGCAATTCCAGGAGGAGGTCTTTAGTTTGTTAGATTGAAACCTATCCCCATAGGTAATATCCGGTAGTCGGGAAGAGGATCTTATTTTAGTTTTTATAATAATCTTTTCTATAAGTCTTTTGCTTTTTTTAATATTTTTTTTATATAATTTTTAAGGTAGTTATCTTAAAATAAAATTCTGCGATACAAAAAAAAACCAATTAGTGGGTGTAAATTTAATATGATTTTTATAATGATTGTTTTTCTGATAAATAGATATTTCTTACTTGAGGGTGACTTAATCATAGTGTTTAAAAAGTATTCACTATTTATTTTTAGCATTTTTCTTACCTTCTTAAACCAAAAAAATTATTTAAATTTCATACTTATAAAAATTAAATGCAGATGAAACCACAAAATAAGGGCAATTTAAAGCCCAAAATATGAAAAATTAACTACTAATAATATAAAGATAAAAATAAATCTTTTGACAAAACTAAGGAGTATTAATGATGCTTTTTTAATCACCAATTTTTTAAAATAGAACATCGAATTTTTTTAATCATTTTTCAAGTATTGTGCTATTTTTGATGCAATTATAATTTTATTTAACTAAAATTTAAAATAATATAAAAAAAAATTCCGAAACTTGAATCATCCAAAAATTTCACCAATTTTTGATTTTTATGAAGCTGATATCATAAATTTATTCGAGGAAATGGGACTTAGTATTTGGAATAAGCCATTTAAACAAAACCTTTGAATTTCAAAGTCTTGAAATGGCAGATCATTAATATTTTGGATTAATATTTTTGGATCATGAATAATATTAATAAAAAAAATATTATCTATTTTTATTCTCTAAAAATATCATGTTTAATGATTATTCTCCCCATTCGGTATATAAATTTATAAGAAGTATATATACAATCTGAATAGGGACTCATTTTTGGGAATTTTTTTTTAAAAAAATTGAAAAGGATGGCAACTATATTATTAATCAATTATAAATAATAAAATCCGTTCAAAATGATTAGATTAGACATTCTAATATGAAAAATTATTAAAAAAAATTCTGAAATTCTGAAATTTTTTTATTTTGAATTTCATATTTCACCAAAATAAAATTTTCAATTAACTAATATGATTATAAAAGTATGGAAAACAGCTAAAATAAGTTTATAATGCCAATTTCATGGTCAAATCATTAAAATTAGTCTAAAAGTGCTCAAAATAAAAACAAAAAACAGTTTACAGTAATTCAAACTAGCTATAAAATATGATATTTAAATTTAGAAAAATTATATTCTAATTATTTCTATTTAAACACCAAGAATATAAGTTAATTATGCATTAGTATGAAATATGATTGGCTTTGATAAGAATAATCATTTGTATAGTGTAATTTTTTATTTAGTCCAGAATATATTATATTATAGAGTTTAGAACTAGATTTTTTATATTTCGGAGGTCTCTGAAAAAATTAAAAAGCTGAATAAATCAAAATTGGAAAAATATTTAAAAGATAAAAGATTCAAAAAAATTAGTTAAAACTTTAAGGTCTATTAAAAAAATATATAAACTAAAATTATTTGAAAAATTGCTGAAAATTATTAGTGGAAGGCTTATTTTTTTATAATTTATCCATAGAGATACTTAATTTAAAGTTTATAGATTTGAATATTTTATACAAGTAAGAAGAAAAGAGAGTAGCTAAAAAAATTCCTAAAAAATTATTCAGATTTTTGAAATTTATAATAAAAATTTCCGAGTTTTTTAGCCTAATTAATAATATTCGACAGATATTTAAACATCTATTGAAAAAATTATAATTAATTTTTGATATTTAGATTAAATGAAATATTAAATAATAAGGAGGGTTTTACTTAAATGTCGAGGAGCTCTATAATTGCTCATATATTCATATAGAATACTAATATTGTCTCAGCTGTTAGTGATAATGATACTTAAATGTAATTTCTAGATTTTTTTATTTTTATTTTAGTTGTTATTTCCTATTATATCAGAAATTTAGTTATAAATATTTTTATTAGTAAGAATCCTTTGATCAATTTTTTTTTTTTTTTCATAAAAAATACACATAAAATTACAGTTTACAGGCTTTATGACACTTATTTATACAGAAAGCTCTAAATAATCTTAGATTTTTGGTAAAGATGCTCATGTAAGATAGATAAAATTTTTATTCTTGATATTTTTAATTAATAATAATAGTGATATTTTTATAAGATTTAAATATTAATTAATACAGTTTTTAAATGAAGCTATATAATAATAATAAAAAATTAATAAAATTATGTATAAATCGGGTATGACCTATTAAAATAATTTTTAAAATCCATTTTTTAATCTAGAAACATCCAATTTTTTTTTTTTAAAAATCAATAATTTTAAATTTTAAATATAAGAACTAAAAGGAGTTCGTTGACAAGTGAATGAAAAAAAATTCTAATTCTACTTAATTAAAATATCATTTAAAAATATATAAATATATATATATAGCAATATATATAATAGAAATTAAAAAATATGAAATATCACATTTTAAATACTAAAATTAATTAAAAATTACCAAAAAATACCTAATTTCGTTTTCAAATCAATGAAAGATTTTTTCATTATAAAAATTAAATAAAATAAAAAGAAAATTTTTTACTCAATTTATAGATTTATTAGATATCTTGAGTTTTTTGATTTTTGTAATATTTTTGAAAAAAAATATCTGCTTTTAATTTTAAACGAGAGAATTTATACGCTTTAGATTATAAATATAAATATATATTTATAATTTATGGTAAAAATAAATGTGTTAAAAGATATTATTTTTTGAATTAACTAAAATACTGAATTAATTCATAAATTTAAAATAAATTCACTTAAAGCTATCAATTTTAATAATAATACCGATAATTTTCTAATAATTGACTAATAATAAAAACGATTCTAAGCAGAATAAAATTAAAATTTTGCTATATAAAAATGTTGCTAATAGAAAAACTTATATTTAACACTTTCAAGGAAATATAAAATATCGTATATATTTTTTCAAAAAATGTAAATATTATATAAAATGAGTATTATGATTGGATCAAACTTTAAATTCGTTAATGGAATAAAATTTATGTATTAATAATAATTTAATGCATTTCAGGAACCTAAAAAAAGTTATTTTATTTTATTGATATCCGATCTTATATAAATGAAGTATTTGCAGTATAGATATTTATTAGTGATTCGAGGAATATCGGATAATTACATTCGGCCTCTTTTCATAATTTCATTTAGAAATTATATTTGGTTTTAAAAAAATTGATTTTATATGAGAAAAAAATATATCTAAATATGAATATTCATCTTATCTAAACAAAAAAAATTTTAATATGACTTAAAAAGACTTTAAAATCTAATTTGACCTATCTTTGAAAATCCACTCAAATATATGCTAACCTAAAAAAATACTTTTTTTGAAAAGCTCTATTTTAACTAAAAATATAATTAAATTTAGTTAAATTACATACCGAGAGCAAATTAAATAACTTTAATAACTAAAATAACTTCAAATTTAAACATATTTTCATCTAAAAACAATGACTCTAAACGCTAATATATTATTATTTAAAAAAAATGTAAATAGTCAATCAAATTAAATCATGTAAGATTGAAATCTATATCAGCACTATCCAATTAAAAAAATAAAAAGAGTTGATATAAAAAATATATATTAGATTTTTCTTTGTTAATTTATAAATAAATAATTGATATAACAATCAAAAGTTTACTAAAAATCTAAATTGGGTATAAAAAAATGGCATCAATCAGATTCAACAGGCCTTTGATACCCTAATTTTAAGCTGTTTTCCTTAAGATGACCAGAATTTAATTTATCTAGAATCATATTATTGAAAAATATAATAAATAATTTCACATTTTTGATTTTTATTTATTTAATTATATTTATTTATTTATAACATTATATTAATAAAATAATCCCGAAAAAATAAAAATTTCAAGAAAAAATACTAATATTTTGATTTTTTGCATTAAACTTATACAAAAAATAAATAAGAATGTTTGATTTTAATATTATAAAAGATAAGCCAAAAAAAAGAAAAAAAATTAAATCAAGTGAGCCATTGGATTCATATAGGCCTAAATTGTAAGTTGAAAATGAAATTATTCAATGGGTAAAGTCAAAATTTAACAAAAAAAACAAAATTAATATCGAAACTATATAAAATTTCTTCAAAGTGTAAAGAAAAGAATATAATAATATCGTGAATATTTTTCTAATATACTAAGAATCAGATAGTTAAAACTCATGTCTAAAAATAAATTGAGTTATTTTTTAAATAAGATTATCCCGAAATAAAAATAGGATTGTAATTTTATCATTGCAGTGAGCATTTAATATGAAAATTTATCAAAAGTTTTTTTTTTGAATTTTTAAAAATTTTCATTTGAAGGAATTTTGGCAATTCTTTTTTTAAATATTTCACACAAAACTAATAAATTGTAAAGACCATGTTAAAAAAAATTATAGATGTCGGAAATTCTGGCTGGGTAATTTAATTTTAACTATTCAACGATACACAGTTAATAAACTCTTTAATCAAAATTTAGTTTTTAAAAATTAAAACAAAAAAGAAAAAAGTTTGTATTTTTTAAATCTTACAACTTTTAAGGTAAGACATATTTAGATTTTAAAATTTATTTTTCTGCTTAAGGGTTAAATTTTTATTTAAAAAAATAATCGTTTCAAAGTAAAATATAATCGATATGATTGCGGGATACATAATTTTGGCATTATTAATAAAAAATCTTGTACTATAAATATTTATAACTGAAAAAATATATGAATATCCCAGAAAGATTGAATGTCTTATATACCTTATTAAGATTTTCCAAGACATTGATCAAACGAATAAACATTCTATGAAATAAAATTTGAATTTATGGGTAGCGAAAAAGGTTAATATTTGAATTATTTTAAGAAAATATCAATAAAAAAAATAAAATTAAAAATGGAAGAAAATAAAACTGAAAAAATAGATAAATTAGAAATAATAGTTCATAATACTATTCTATCAGAATGAAATATATCTTATAAAAAATATTATTTATTTCAGATAAAATGTAAAATTTTAATTCAATCCGAATAATTATAAAAATAATTTAATATACTCCTATTAATTTTTGAGATAATCTTTTTAATAAAATATTCTTATGTTAATTCGTATTTATGCCATATTTTTTTAAAGTAAACCTTTGTTAATTTTTTGTAAAAAAAACTTATCAGAATTGCTTAAAAAATGAAATGATCCTAGTTTCATGAAAATCCTTTTAAAGATATTATATCTATGATAATATTGATACATATTTATTTTATTATTAATTTATTTTTCAATAAATATAATCGAATTCATTTTTTTAGTTCAAAATCTAATAAAATTTTCATATTTTTAAATTTTAATTTTAGTTGAAAAATTCGTAGCTAGTTTAATTAAAACTACAAGAGATAGTAATATCATTAAAATTATCATAATATTTTCAGCAATAGAATAGCTTTATGAAAATTAGAATTTTAAATACACAAATTCTTATATATTTTTTAAACACCTTTAAAAGTCTCATTCCAATCTGAGTGTATTGTGATTTTTCCAAATATTAATTTCTAATTTGTGAATTTTAAGCGGGTTTTAATTATATACAAGTAATTTAACAATAATTTACAGTTCTCTAAATATCAAGGTATAAACATTAAATATTTTTTAAATGATAGATATATATCCTTATTTTGAAAGAGTTTATAAATATTATATAGAATTATTTTACAACTACCGAAACACAATTTGATTTATAAAGACAAGATTTTCATAAGCATAAAGCTCCCATTTAATTTTATTATATATTTGAGCGAAAAATACCAAGAGGTTACATGAAAGAGATTATTTCACTGGTGTTAATTTTAAAATTTTCTATGTCTATATCAAGGAGAAGAATCAAACATATCTCATCAATAATCCTAAAAAAAAGAAACAGAATCTTTGGAAAAATAAAAAGGTTAAAATTTATTTCTATTCTTATACTTTTGAAAAATAATTGACTATCTTCAACCAATAAAAATTTCTTCCTCATTTACAAAATATATCAGATGTATTTATTTTTAAATCTAGGCGAAAAATATCATGAATGATAATAAATAAAGAGTCTTTATATTTTTTTCCGCTCCAAAAATTTTAAATTTGCATCATGATAAATATACATATTTTCTTTTAAATTTTTCGTGAAATTAAATCAAATTTAAAAGTCTGAGAAAAGGTATGCCAAAATACGAAATTTTTAGCAGCCATTTTTATTTTATAACAAGAATTTCAGAATGATATTAAAAAAAAGTTAATATCGTTTTAATTTATGCTTGATATATTTTTCACAAATATATCTCACATTGTGAAAAATCAATTATGTTTTATCTGGAAAACTAAAATCGGGGCTATTTTATAATATAGTTCAATATTAGATTATTATATTATATACAGGGTTGCTATTCATTAAGAATTATAAATTTTATTTGTTATTTAAAATGGACTTTATCTTTTAATAAATAATCTCTTAAACCATAGGAAAAAGAGATTTCTTTCTTAATATTTTATTAATTGGAATGTAATCGGATTAAATAATGGGGGTTTTTTATTAGAAAGAGGCAATAATGATGAAAGTTTCTTGGCTTTTTAATTTAAAATACTTTTACTAAATTTAATTCTGTAAATGACCATGCATTTGCCCCAAAACTCTTTTAAGCTAATTTTTAAGCGAAATTATTATAATTTTTTTTACTAATTTCGATCCTAGAAACCTTTTTTAAAAAAGATTTTAATTAGAAAATTTAAATCATGATTTTATTAACTAAATTCGAGGAATGTAAATCGACATAGAAAACCTTAAATTTTATTTTATGGTGGTTATAAGTATAGAATATAATAAAAGCGATAAGAATTGTACATCCAATTAAACCGTGCATTCATTGAAGAGATTGTCTGATTATGTCATAATCATAATAACTAGTTTTTTATGAATATCAGCAAATATAAAATGGAGGGTATGAAAGAAAGAATGAAATATTTGAAGTTTTCAAAAAATATGTGCTTTTAAAACAAAAAGGTAAATAATTAACAAAAACCAACATTAACAAACAAACATATCTAGTACAATTTTCTAAATATTTGTTAAATCACGATATGCAACATACCATTTATCGTTTACAAAGGTTTGAGGATAAATATGTTAAGCGTGTTTTTTTTAAAGTTTACATCATCGGTTTATATATACCAAGTTTATACAACTATCATAGATCAAGTATTTAATTGGGGTATTTTCTAGTTTTGATTATCAAAATAAAAAACTAACCAAGTTCTCAAATATTATTTTTTATAATCTTTTGTTAAACTTAAGCTTTTCAGGTATATTTATAAGATCTGCAATTCTTGAAATTAACCGAATCTTCACAAATGATTCATTATGAAATGGATGCACTATTTTTCGAAAAGTTTGCATATTTTTTAAAAAACAGCCTGTCCCTTAAAGTAGAGACCCATACACAGCATTTACAACTGGCACTAATCAAATCAAATAAAAACTATTTTTTTAAGATGATGTGTTAATTTTCGAAATATATAGCGCACAAAGCGTGTATTATTCTTGATAACGAAAATCTCCAATAGACTCATTAAATTTAAACCCCATTTAAAACATGCTTGATGCATATGTCTAAAGAAGAAAAGCTTTTTAATAAGAAAAAGGATATTATTTTAAAGAAATGAGTCTTTATAACCCATATTTACTATAGCAGAAATATGTGATTCGTTAAGCATTTGTATCCATGGCGACTGGAAAAAATTTCCATTTCGAAAGAAAATTTCTATACTTTAATATTAAAAATAATGATTGTTTCCATTTGATTATTCTAGAATTTCACATTGGTCCTTGTATTGAATATACCAGAAATTATTAAAGGATCCTTAAGTATAAACGTGAAGAAATCGATAAATAAAATGTTAATCCTCAACAGCTATACAAATATAAAAATACTGCAGTTATGATTATTAATAGATAGAAAGAGATGTTATTAGACTAAGTCCATATTTTCATCCTTTTTCTTGAGATTAAATACTTATATTTTTAAAAATTAATTATATATAATGAATGAATCTGATATATATAAACCGAGGTATCATCAATATTTTTAAAGCATAATTTATAAGTTAACTTAAAATTAAGCTCTGAAGTGATAGTGCAGAGAAATTATTACTAAAAAAATAGTTTATAGCTTAATTTGTTCGAATACCAAGGAAATGAAAGTTACTAGTTTCTTGCAGGCCGTTTTTATTCTGGGGTCGGCCGAAATTTTGGTTGCCAAGAGCCATGATTTTTTTGGAGCACAATTCAGACATGGAATTAATAATGAGCCATCAAATAATGATGACTTTGAAAGCAAATTCGTACATGTGGCTGGTAAGTGGATTTATTAGCTCTAAGAGTACAAAGTGATAGATTGCTTAGCAAATAATACCCAAACTTTACCCAAAAACATTAAAATATAGAACAATCCAGTATTCAGAACGGGGAAGCCCTGAAAGGATTTAAAGGTAGGAAATTTACTAGGTTTTAATATTTAATATAGTCTACCCGTTTATTATTAAATAACACTACTTGCCCTTTTAACTAATTTATTTGAATACACCCCCCTTCTGTTATGAAATACAAATAATATAGATATTTCAGCAAATGCGAATCTAGGGCCTGAAGAAAGTGCCATTGTATCTAAAAAGCAATTGGGATCGAATAAAGTCGATGCAAAATTCATTCCATATGACGAAACCAACCATGAAGCTTACTCTTTGAATTCAATTAAAAATGCTGCTTCTTATGATTTGTCTAGTCGAGACGAGTTTGATGACTCTTTTTACCAAAAATATTCTTCTCCTATACATAATATATCAAAAAAACAATCACCCATAAAATCCGTTGTTAACAACAAAAAAGGATCAAAATATAAGAATGGTTTCTCCAAATACATTAATAATCCCAAAAAATATATCAAACCTCATAAATACCATGTAAAAAATGCTCAATCTTATGAAATTTACAGAAAAAGTAAAAACCTTAACAAAATTAAAATGGCTGAAAAGATTAATGCCAAATATGTTACCAGGGATGTAGCTAAAAGATATAACGTTGAGGAATTGTCGAGAAATCAAATTTCTAAATTAGAAAGTTTAAAATCAGCTGAAACCCCTTCAAACTTAATCCTATCACCATTAGTCAGTGTTAATGTTAACAACATCGCTATACCAGGTTCATCAGCTGTAGTAAAAAATATGGACCTACCTTCTAGTCAAATAAAAGCTGCCTTTGAACAAGACAAAAAAAATTGTGAACATACATCAAAAATAAAAAGTAGCTGTTATCAAGAAAATTTTAATATAAAATCTCGTATTAATTTAGAGAAAAGGAATGTAAAATCGACTACTGATCATTCATCCCACAGGATTAGTCACACTCAAGCTAGCAGTCATCCTTTGACTATAAGTAGTGCGGAGCATGGTGTGAACCATTCTTCTAGTGAAATCAGTTCAGAACATGGGGAAGGCAACTCTTCTGGAAAAGAAAATTCAGAAAATGAATACCACACTTCTAGCAAAGCCAGTTCAGAGCATGAAGAAGGCCACTCTTCCAGCAAAACCAGCCCAGAACACGAAATACACCATTCTTCTAGCAAATACAGTTCAGAACATGAAGAAGACCACTCTTCTGAAGAAAAAAAATCAGACCATGAATACCACACTTCTAGTAAAGCCAGCTCAGAGCATGAAGAAGGGCACTCTTCCAGCAAAACCAGTCCAGAACACGAAATACA
>LSSL01000085.1:14921-35125 GCA_001953115.1 Smittium mucronatum | reverse complement strand
TTTTATTACCGAACGGCCCATTTGAATAAATTTATTGGTTTTGTATATCGATCCGAAGTTTTTTTCGTCATCATAATTACTATGACATCTTTTGAAGCCTAAATCCGATTTAGAAATTTATATATATTCTTTTTTCGTCATATATTGGAAAAGGTTTTGGGATAAAATCTTGAAATTTTAAAGTTAATAGTAGAGTTAAAATATTTTCAAGAATGTTTTCAATGTATAAAAAAGCGGGTAAATGTCGATATATATATATAAACTATATTTCTCTTTCCTCACATCCCAACCCCAAATTATCCTGTTCTATTTTAATTACGCTTAAAATATACGTAAAAACATATAATTTGAGTGATTTTAATTTCTGTACCTTAAAAGTATCGGAAATTTTGATTTTATTCCAGAGGCTAATCGAAATCAAAACTTCCCAAACAGGCATATTGTGGTTTGCAGAATTTTTTATACGTAATATGCGGTATGATGAATTATTAAGCTATAAATATTGGTAAATATTCATTTATATGTATTAGTAATTACGTTTTATATTTGATAAATCAAAATTAATTTATTCAAAATAGGAAATATACTAAAAGGGAAATATTTCTGTTTTATAATATGCGAAATGGTTACTGTTTATATTGGAAAGTATATAAATTGGTTATTGTGTTAAAAAAATATTTGAAATAACAAATATGATCAGTTTTAGTTTAGAAATAGTCCTGAATCTATTTGGATTCATAAACGGAATATGAATATTAGATAAAGATCAGTAAATAAATTCTTTAATATAAAACAGCAATTCAAAACTGGCTGAAACCAATGGGGACATACTCATGCTAAAAAAACAGAAATAAATGTTATATTTAATATATTTGTTTTCCATTTCTCAGAGATTTTTTAATTATTAATTTTTTATTCATTGGCTAAGATTTATTTGTGTTAATCATAAATCAGATATTAGCGTGAAAATCAGTCTTAGATTATAAATCCAAAATAGACGGAACTTAAATAAAGAAGACTCCATGTCAAAACCATAATAAATCATCTTGGAAGAAATTTTTTTGATATTACTTAGAAAAAATTTAAAATGAGTCATTGTATATAATAGTCCGGTCAAAATATTTGCAATCTGATTGAAATAATATTTTAATAATCCGATAAAAAGAAGAAAATATATATATGGGGCTAATGCACTAAAAAAAGGTTAATTTTTCAAAATAAACAACAATAAAATATTATTACTAAGAATAAGAACCGAATAATATAAAAAAATGGAATATAATACAATTAGCACTTCTTAAAATCTTAAATAATTAAGAATATTTCACCTAAAGGATAATCCACATGCATATCAAAAAAATCTGATTAATAAAGCAAAAAATAAAAATTGAGACAGGAAAACCAGATATATATCAGTAAAAGAAAAATACTGCTGGTTGAAGCCTTGCTATTATCAAAAATTTGGTATTCAATACATGATTTAGATTTAATAAGAGTATATATATGTATATATATATAAAGGGATATCAGGTCAATATTATGGGATATTAATTAATTTCATTGTAGCTCAATTCTCTCTAAAAATACACCCTAATATTTTAAGCCTGGGTAAATAAAATTTGAGACTATATAGAAAAAGCATATCCCTTAATTGAATCCAAAATCGTCTTAATAATCCAAAAAACGATATGGATACACATGGAAAAATCAAATTAAATTTATATCAAAAAAAAATTCAGAAAATTATATCACGCGGGACTTATTATAAAATAAGCCCCGATTAAAATAAAAGAAGCCAAAAAAATATCCCCATTTTGTGAAAATTTCATAGATGTATACAAATATATATATATATATATATATATGGGTTTGGAGCAGGAATATGTGAGAATATCACAAATTCAGTATCAAATATGTAGAAATTTTATCAATATTGGATTATAAAATATATTTTCTCAAATTGATGGGGAAAATCTGTGAAAAAAAACCAGTTTTTAGAGAAGATAACACTTATAGTTCGGATATCAAAAAAATACTTTGATAAGAAAGCTAGATAAAAGAAAATAGTGTTTTTTATAAATATTGAGAAAAAATAGAGGTTTTTCTGTAACTACAGAAAAGAGAATTTATTCCCTACTAATAACATATTTTTTGGAGTAAATCTATTTGACAAAAAGATCAAAAATCATGAAAAGAAATTTTACTCTATTCCAAAATTTTAAAATCCATAAAAATCCTGAAATGCGAAAAGCTGGAAATATATCAAACATCAGGGGAAAATTAGATACAAAATAATCTAAACCCAAACAATTAAGCAAAAAAACACAATTATATTAGGTATTATTTATCATAATGTTATAATAAAAGATTTAAAAACTTATATTTTGGAACAAAGGAATGTTTTTTTAAAATTAATCATATCTTTTTGTGTATTTTTAAGTCTCAATTATTTAAGGAAAATAATATTTTTAAATAATTAAAAAAATTCTAGAATATGGTTGAAGATTTTCCAAAGAAATATCAGAAAAATTAAACAACAGAATCAATAAAAAATGTTAAAAAGTGAAATATTTAACTAATTATATAAGTTAATAAACTTATTCTCAAATATGAGTTTATTGTAGGAACTGAAATTTTGGAATTTATACAAATCAGAAACAGTGATAGCCTTTTCAAATAAAAAATTGACACAATAAACCATACTATATGCATTAAATTGTATACGGAAAAGAAAAAATCGATCAGAAATTAAATAGAAACATTCTAAATATTAAAAAAAATAAATTCAAATACAAAAAAAGTTTAATTATAGAAGCAAAAGAACGAGTAGTGATTAAAAAATAAAAACCCCGATCTTTTCTCTAACTATATGCAATGAAACTTACTAAATAAAAAATGAATATTATGAAGATATGTATATATTGATAGAAATTGCTTAGCATTAAAATATATAAAGACATATATTCAATTCTAAAATAATATAATAGTTTCTCGAAAGAATCCCTTAGTCTGAACTTAATATAAATTTTATTTACCAATTTTCAAAGGCAAATATAAGGAATTATTGATGTATATGATTTATTTAGATGTGATGTTTTTTTTGTTGATTTTGAGCCTAGGTGGTTGTGAGCCGTGTTATAATTGGGAAAAATAGTTGACGGTTTAATTATTATCTAATAAAAACTTTTTAAAATTTTATGAAAACCATGTAAATATAAATCAGATTGTTTGGATATAATTTTAAAGTGTATTAAATCCTAATAATCGTATCAATATGATAAAATATTCTTCAAAAAAATTTCTATTTAGTGAATACTATAAAAACATAAAATTAATAAAAAATAGGTTCTTAATTTTGATTAATAATGAGTATGAATTAATGAAAGGAGCCTAATTAGAGATAATATTATATTAAAATCGAAAAGACCATATTAATTAAATGTTAGCACGATACTATGGAGTATATAGCACCTCAATCCAATATTTGCATTGAGTATGAAAAAAAACGATATTTTTTTGTTAGATAAACACCAAAGCTTTAATAAAATTAGCCTTATTAATGAATGGTAATGATTTTTAATCCAGTTGTAAAAACCCTCATCAAATTATACAATTTGATTTTTTAATAATTAATTAACGTGCTTTTATTGGAACATCGATTTAATTAAAATTTTATTGGATAATTGAAAGGATCCTGTCAATAAAAATACACAGATTTTATCCAATGATGGTATTCAAAAAATTAAATCACAATCACATAGGGATAAAATCCGCCAAAAAATGATCACAACCATACGAGGGTCATAACATCATAATGTATATATGATAAACTGCTAATTATTTTTTTTTACTGTAATTTAGATATAGTGATAAACAAATCATATTTATTAAAGCTTAATACTCTTTTTAAATTATAAAAAATAACCATCTTCAATTTTTAAAACGTACTAAAATCGAATTAATTGTTTTTAATTTGGATTTAAAATTTGCAAAAAAATTTATTCACAGCATTATAAATAAAGAAAAAAAATACACTTATCAAAAATATATGATATAGGTAAAATTATATCTTTAATAAATCATTGTAGATGTCTTATATGTAATTAAACCCATATTAAATGATTTTTTTTTAACAATATGGTACTAATAACAAAATAATAACATTAAATTTAAAAATCAATCAATCAAAGGAAAGTTATTTTTTTAGCGCAGAATTAAACCGATATAAAAAATTCAATAAAAAAATTAATAAAAACTGTCATCAAAACAAGATTTTTTTTAGAATTCAACACTATATCAAAATAAAAGACCTTAAAATTATCCAATTATATATTATATTGTAATCTAAAAAAAATTTCCGATAAAATTTTATGCGTGCTATTTTTATTCCTAAAAAATATTAAAAGAAGAAAATTAGATACTTTTATAAAATTATAACTGTATATAATATAAAAATTTATCTATTAAAATCCTAAATTTTTATTAAAATTTTTATTAACCATGGTCTATATTACAAATAATATGCAACTTATAATCAATTTATCTAATAATAAAGTAATAATGATTCATTTTGATTTCATCCTATTATTCGATTATTGCAAAAAATGATTAGATTTTTATTTAAATAGAAATTTTTATAACAGATCGATTGTCATAGATGAATTCGTAAATTAAAACCATTAATAAAGCAAATAATCTTATATTATTCTTATTGTAAAAAATATATAAATGTTAATAATTTTATCATGTAAAATTAGCTATTTATTCACTTAAAATACATTCCAGACACTTAATAATACATTTTTTGTAAATAATTATTAATATTTTACTGGAAAAAAGATTTCTCATGAAAACCAAAAATGCTATTAGTTACTTTAATTCTTTATTCAAATAATAATATCGTTTTTAACTTTGAAAAGGTTTATTATTTCTAATGCATGTCCAGCGAATCTCTTATTATATTTCCTGTATATAAAAAGAATTTTTTAAATGTATGCATATAATCTCACTCAGCAATCTTAAACATTAAATCACTCTAAATAAATTTTAATATCCTTTTATAATTCTAGTTGAGTTGTTTATAGTAATAAAAAATTTCTCTTTTTGATGAAATATATTTTAAATTACATTTTAAAAATTTGTTTGCATTAATGCGATTTTTTCTTATAAATTTCTAGAAATGAAACCAATTAATACTTATTAAATTAATCCTCGTTTTGATCAATTTTAACTTCAATAAGCGCCCATAAATTTCAGCCAATTTTTTCTAGTCATCCATATGATGAAAATCTCAATAAAATAAAAGTTATACCCGTAGCTGAGCGTTGGCTCTGTTATTAATTTTGCCTCCAGTAAACATAAAAATTTAGTTTTATGTGACAAAAAATGCAAATACAATGGAAAAAATTTGTGAAATTTAAAATATTTTCAGGTCATCCAAATCCAAGAGCAGCTGTTACACACCCTATTTTTTTAATAAAGCTTAAATTATTATTATTTATTCAAATAAAAACAATAAAATAAATCGGAGGTTTTTTTAAAATACAAATCATAAAAAATTACATAATATGTCTCCGGATGCTAAAATTTACGAGAATATCAACATAAATACCTTCATCATTTTTTTTAACTTGAATATTTGAAAGAAAAACCAAGTATTAAAATTAAAATTAAAATTTTATATTTTTGGTTTTTTTTTGAGAACAAAAGCCTCATAAATCTATTTTTGAATAAAAAACATCCACAAAGTCATAATTAAGGTATAATATATTTCTGATGCAATAATATTTTTATAAATAAAGGATAATTTCTATTTAGCGATAATTTTCATGGGGGTTTTGTGGAAATCAGCGGATTTAAAAAATATTTCAATTAGCATGGTAGCATCTTTTTTTAAAGAAAATGGTTTTTATATCTTCTGGTAAGGGTATAACTGTGTAATTTGGAGTTTTTATTTAAAATAAACCTTTTTAGTATGTTTTGCTATTTTTTTTAGGCTGTTAGTCTTCTGTAGAACTTAATCACAAATTTCATTATAACCAGATTTTTTTTTAAAGTTAAGTTGTATTTATATTCATTCTTTTTATTGATTTTGAGAGCGAACAATCCTTTAGCTACCAATATTCTGGTAGCTAAAAGAGTAATATAACTATTGAATTTTGAAATATAAAATGATTTTGGTTTTGGTTTTTTAACTAAATACAATTTATATTCTTCACTCCAGGCTTAGAGAATTTCAGCACCGGCTCTAGAAAAATAAATATAGTTTATTTTTTGAAATAACCAAAAAAATATCCTTTATTTAGTAATTTTTTCTTATACTTTTCTTTTAAATTTTTCATTGACAAAAAATTATCTAAACATATTCTTGAAATGCATATAATTCAACATTTCTAATATTTATACCATTTTATGAGGCCATTTCTAAGACAAACTAAGCATTTTATAAATTTCACCTGTTTTTTTTACTCTAGGATTTCTACAAATGATGATGGTTGTTGTTAAAATAACTCGAAAAAAAGAAAAATATATCCCCGGTTTAATCCGAATCTCGAGTCTTTTTAATTTAGAAAAACATCGTAATTTTATAATTATAAAATTTAATCTTTTATATTTTCGAAAAATATACTTTTTTCCAACAAAAGATCCCATTGATTCAAATTTAAAACCTAAAAACACTCTTTGTTATTGATGTGATATATTAACAATTTTCCAATTAGCAATAAAAAGGAGATAAGAAAAACAAAATATCTAAATTTCATTATCTTTTTCATTTTAAGATAATTAAAATAATTAAAAAAACAAAAACTGAATTATATTTGCTTTTCTTAATATAGAAAAAAGAACTAAATAGAGTTATTCGTATTTGCTCAAAATACTGTTTTAAATTGGGTTCTCTGAGTAAACTTTTTAGCGATCGTATTTACGGAAATTATATGACTCTTTTTTCTTGGATTTATTTTACAAGTGTTCGATACCAAAATTTTGGAACCTATTATTAAGAAATAAAAAAGTTTAATTATTGATGGGTGTGATAAATCATCCAATAATATAAATATCAAGAAACGAAAAAACTTTTTTATAATTTTATTTCTTTAAATTTTTTTTTTTTTAATATCACATGGATGTTTAAGTCATATTATTTACTGATTTACTGATTAATATTGACAGATTTTTCTTTTTAAAATATACTTTTTTTTTTTTTTTTTGGAAAAAATTGAAGTTGATACAGGAAAAAAATAATATATACATTTATTCGAACCATTATTATATTAATATTTTTGAGATTTGAATGGTTTTTTTTAAAAATAATTTAACATGTTGAGAAATTTTAGGTATAAAAAGTTCTTAGAGTGGAATAATCGCATCTGAGAGCTATGCTTTTTGAGAATAATAAAATTAAATTGTCCTGAAACGCGAATAACGATTAAAATTCAGAAAAAATAATGCTAAATTATATGAAAATAAGTTTTGTTGGTTGAAAAGTAACACCTTTCGTGGAATTAGTTTGTTAAAACGCGGATTTAAATTCTGGCTTATTTTATAAGGCGTAATAATCAAAACATTCAAAGATACATATACTCTAAAATTATACATATCTTCTTTTTCGGGAAGTTGTTGTAAAAATTTATAAAAGAATATATGAGATTGATTCCATTGGAGGAAATAGGAAACAGAATTTGAAATAAGTAAAGCTTTAGTTATTTTTCAATAATCATATTTATATTTTTTTAGACTTTATATTAAGAATTAATAGGATATTTATCATTTGCATGACTAAATCGATATAATAATTAGCTATTATCATTCTATTTATTCTAAAATTAAATTGTAATTTCCAAAAGATAATACAAGGATTATTTAAAATTGATTTTATTTGTTTGTAAAATTGTATGAAATTATCAATTAGGTCCTTTTTTTAGAAAAATTTGGGACATTAAGACATAATTGATAGATTAAAATATAATCAGGCAGTAACATCAAAATAAATGAATAGGTTCGATAATTTCCCTAATAGTTGTCAGAGACTTTACGACTTTAGAATATTCACATAGGCTGTAAAAAGTCCATTCGATTGCTAAATAAAAACTATATATCTCCACAACTTATCTTATTACGGACGATGAAAAACAGCGAATTTTTATCGAAGGATAGGAAAATAACTGAAAATCGCAGAAGGGATATGTTGGATTGTTCGGTAAAGGTTTTCGCTGCGAAAGTATGCTGATTTTGTTTGAATTGATATTATAATAAGATTTTCATTGTAATAAAATCCTCTTTAGGGGAAAAAAACCTTCGGTTTTCATTTTCTGGCAATATCGTGGTTACACCGGTTTGCTTCAGCTAATAATTTTATTTATGATAATAAATGATATGGTAACCAGCCAATAAATTTTCCTTAATAAAGCGTTCCAAACTCTAAAAGAACATTCTAAATAAATTGGTGCAATTCTGCCAATGACCTATTTTAAAAAAAGGTCTGAATTCAAAAATAGAAATAATTTAGTAAGTTTTCAAAAGAGCGGTTTCAAACTCACCGAATAAAAAATGGCCAAATATTGATTTTAGGTAAAGGGGCGTGATGGGCTCAGTTTTTCAATAGGTTCTCTTTTATTTATAGCCGGTGAGTGTTTAAGAAGACTATTCTAGTTTCGGGGAAAAGAGTGGCTGAAATAAAAAAGAAGGTAATTATAGTAGCCATTTTTTTTACAGCTTAGCGGGGTAAACTAGCTATATTTAGTGGTACAAAGCCCTCAGTTTAATATTTTTGTGTATTCACCGATGAACAAGTCGAAAAAAATCAAGAATCGAAAGACTCCGATCTCAAATAACGCCAAAAAATCTCAGTCTGATACTGATACTGATACTGCTACTAAGCCGGGTACAACTGCATTTAAAATGTTTAAATCACAGACCAGTATTTATTCAATTGGTTTTTTGTTACTATGTCTCTTCTTCTTTATCAATTCGGGGTCAAGTATTAAGTTCACCAAACCATTAAAAACCAAACTTGATTATAACTATCCTCCTGAAAATATGACTAATGGATCTTCAAAGAATTTGTCTGCCCTATTTTTTGAGAATGGCACGCAGGTACCGAAAGTTATGTACGTTCCTCAAGTTTCTCAAGCAGATAAATTGGATTACCAAGCCATCAATATTATTACTGGCCGTGATATCAAAGACGTAGATATAAAGTCGGGTTCTTTGCTATCCCCATTGTTAGTGGCAAGACCAGTGGGCTCAGAGGCTCATTCTAAGGTGAATTCCTTTTTAAGCTCAAAACTAAAAGAGTACGGCATGGAAGTCACTTATGATAATTTCACCGAGTCTACTGTTGTTGGCAAAAAAGAATTCTCAAATATTATTGCTACTTCAAAAAATTTGGGTTCGGCTGGAATTGGAAAGAGATTGGTATTATGTGCTCATTATGACTCGAAGATTTTAAAAACTGGTGATTTTGTAGGAGCCACAGATTCAAGTGTTCCAGTAGCGATAATTTTAAGTGCTGTTCAAATGCTATCCGAGATTGGTGTAGATTTAAGTCCTAATTCAGTACAAGTGTTGTTTTTTGATGGAGAAGAAGCGTTTAAAGATTGGACTAGCAAAGATTCGTTATATGGGTCCAGGCACTTGGCCTCCAAAATGGATTCACTAAAAGATCCCTCACTCTCAAGTCTAGGCTACAACATTACACAGCTTGAAATGATCGATTTGTTTTTACTTTTGGATTTAATTGGCGCATCGAACCCATCATTCTACAATATCAATCCTGCTTCCAGCAATCCCACAACTTCGTCAATTCAAGACAATTCCTACAGTTTACTTGCGAAAATAGAAGCTGATTTGTACGATTTAGGTTTTTTGAAAAAAAAATTCCTAAACCCCTTCAATTCATTTTCACCATTTGGCAAGATCGATGATGACCATCGACCTTTCGCAGAAAGAAACGTTCCTATACTCCACATCATATCTACCCCATTCCCTAAGGTATGGCATACTCTAGATGACAACGCAGAAAATTTGGATCAGTACACTGTTAACCATTTTACTCTTCTGATACGAGCATTTGTTTTGGCATTCTTAGACATCCACATCTAAAAACTGGATTTCTTTTTCTGCCACTTGCATCATTTAATCGATTTAATTCATCATGTATTGAAAAAATATCTAGATAAAGATGTTTTCACCAAATATTATAAACTTTTTTGTTTTCCAATATATTCTTTGTACTATTTCCAAAATAGCAAAGTTTAGGTTTATATTTTTATTACTCTTTTTAACGCAAATCGCTTCTCTGCCACTGAAAGAGGCTGCGCAATTTTATATCCTATTCAAGTTTAATTATAACAGGTTTTTCCTTCCGTTACCAAACATAATTATTGCATGACCAAATATTGGAGGATGGGAGGCGATATTAAAATCTAAAGTGAATTTTATATGGTAGATATCATTTTGAGACTTTGTATCTGTACACACTTTTTTAGGCCAAATTCATTTCTCAATATATTAAATACGATAAGCTCAAACATTTTCTAAGCTTTTTTTATAACAAGTAGCATTGTACTACGTTATTGGATAAAGAGCGCGCGGAAAACCACTCATTTATCACCTCTATTTGAACATTGCTTGGTAATTATGATTTGCTGATGATAATGTATCACCTGCTACTTTTTATTGCCAGTGAGTTTGGAATGAAATTTTCATTGGCGCTGGCATTAAAATGATGGCCATATTCGAACATCATTTGATGGAAATATTGAATCAATTTTTGAGTCAAAAAAAATCAATAAGTTAGGAAAAAGTATCTTTTAAAAATTTGTTCATTACGAGATCTATTTATCAAAGCTTTTGTGTTTAAATAGGCATCAAATTCGAGAACGGATTTAATTATCTGCCATTAGAAGCTCTTTTTTTTGAGTTAAACCCCCACGATGGCCAATTTTACGGTAAAAGACGCGAAATATATACACGGTGTGGATCCGCAAAACTTATTTGAGAAAATCATCAGAACTAGGATCCACGATTCTTTATATTGGAAAGAACAATGCTTCGGCCTAAACTGTAAGCTCAATCTCAACATCTGTATGTTATTGTTTATGATTTTAAGTACTTTATATGTTTTTCCTCTCTTGCTTTAAGCCAGTGGGATAGCCGAAAAAGCAGCAGAAATATCATGTGTTGGTGGATGCTACGGAGGGAATGAAAAACCTACAGAATTTATTTGTCTGCTTCTTAAAATGTTGCAAATTCAGCCCGAAAAAGATATAATCATCGAGTTCATCAAACAGCAAGATTTCAAGTAATTTGAAAATACTCATTTTATATTTCTTTCTCTTTATCCCGCCCTATTTATTCTGTTTATGTTTCCCTTTTTATTGATGAAATATTAGTTACTTTTTATTTAAATCTTTTTTTTATTGACCTTCCCTTTACAGATATTTAAGGGTATTAGGCGCTTTTTATCTGCGGCTTGTTGGAAAATCTTTAGAGATATACAAATACCTTGAACCTTTGTACAACGATTACAGAAAATTAAGATTTCGTAATCAAGGTATAGTCAACCTTGCTCTTCATCATTTTACTTCTTTACAAAGGAAATCACCCTCTCTTCCCATAAAACCAACTATAATTTCTTTTTTTTTCTTCTTTTTTTGGTGAGTTTGAACAGATGGTTCGTTTAAATTGACTTTTGTTGATGAATTCATTGATAATTTGCTTTTTGAAGATCGCGTGTGCAACACTACGCTACCAAGAATTCTAAAACGTCATGTCCTAGAGGATAATGGCGATTTATCACCTAGAATTAGTGCTTTGGATGTTGATGACGACGATGACGATGACGACGATGACGACGATAACGATGACGATGACAGCGATGCTAGCGATTGAATCACCCCCTCAATTATGCTTTTTATTCCAAATAACAAAGTAAAATAAGGCGAGAAACAGTCAAATCTTAAAATTAAATCTATCATATTTTGAAGTATATAAATTTATTGGTTATTTCAATGAATCGTTCTTTCCTCTGGATTACAGAATCTCTCGAAAATGCTTACTTCATTTTAACTAAAAACTGAAACCCTCAATATATTTTAGATAATATTGATATTTTTCCAACTAGATTTATGGTAGATTTTATTGTCATTTTAGCTTTTGCAAATTTATAAGAATATGCCAATTTTTTGATATTTAAACCCCATTCACTTCTATTGCAGCATTGATAACACCTCAAGTAGAACAAGTTTTTATACTATAAATATTATCTAAATTTTTTACAATAAAAGCGCTACGAGAAAATACCCTTATAAAAAAACCTGTCAATATAAGATTGGAGATCTAAATCATTAACGTTTTTTGAAAAAGAACATTTGGCATATTTTATAAATACTTTTGACGACTTAAAATGACCACAGTATATATTCTATAAGCGTTAAAGATATCCTACTTTTGACGAAAACTTAATAAATTATAAAAATCTATACCATTTGATGTTACACGGAGAATAATTTCACCAAAAAATTTAAACAATTCCCTACTAATTCTCTAGAAAATTAAAAAGCGATTTAAAAAAAAAAAAAGATAAACCGCTGTTCCATTGGGTATAAGTTGCGTGAAAAAGAAAAACTTAGTATATAAATTCGCATTATGAGTCTTACTACATAACTTTTAAAAGAAAAGAAGTCAAAAAGAGCGATTTCACGGTCTATTAATTACTAATGAACATATGTAAATAGTTTTGTGATAAGTGTTCACCCACCCACCCATGGTTTATTTTTTTTTATTAAAAATCACATTCTTTTTAAATTCAAATTTTATTTATATAAGACATATTTTTCTTGTTTAGTTTATTTAAAATTCTTTATTCTTTATAGATCACTTACTTTTTCGAATTAGTAAATTAAATAAGAAAACTATGTGGAGAGTATTGAATTTTATTCGTGTTTTTCTATGCTGGAATACCCCAATGTATTCATACACTCTTTACCCCCCCCCCTCAAATATTACGCTCTTTGAATCTTCAAATTACTTCACAAAAATGAGGCCTTTTTCCTGATATATGGTTTCAAAGTATTTATTTTAAACCGAATTAAAATCAATCTTCAGCTTAATTATTTATTCAAGTGTATAATATTAATTAGAAAGTGTTTTAACTCTGCTGTTATAAGAAATATCACATAGATACCATATCATGAGTATATTAAATTAAATTAATTTTTAATTGTGGTCAGTATCACTTCTGTTGTCTCACAAAGTTTTTATCTTATAACATATGCTGTTAAGAGCTAACTAAAATATAAAATTTATGCTAGAAAAGTTTTTATTGTGATCCGAAAGAATATATAGCACATTAAACCCCCAGAAAAAAAAACTCTAAAACTATTAAAAAATAATCATCTTGGATTTAACTGAACGTTCTAGTAAAATATTCCCTGTGTGAATCAAATAGATTGTATTTTTATAGTTTAGTATTTTTTAGGCAAATCAGCATGTTATCATTGAAATTGGAGTATTCCTAATTATATAAGCATTTTTTATTATCCGAATTATATCTATTCTTTAAATGAAAATCAAATTATACCTGATCTTATGAAGGAAGAACGAGAGAAAATAATAATAATAATGGAAGATTCTCTTTGAGAGCGGAAACTTCTCTATTAATCTTTTCGCTTATTAATAAATATCAACCAATTTATTTATAAATAAACCAATTTGTATTAGTTTCTGCTATTCTGAGTTTTATTCGACTACTGTGTGTAATTTCATACTAAATAGTAATCAAAGCCAATAATAGCAAGAAAAAATTAATCTAAATTCGAATAATTTTTTTTGGGCAAAAAGATGATACACAATAATGATTTCTTTCGGCTTTTGAAATCTAAAAAAATAAAATAAAACAATAATATACTAATTGACCACATATTTATGATTTATTATAAAATAAGAACATTTTATATCTGATTATATTTAAATGTGTTAAATTTATATATAATATTGATATATAGTTTGCTTATATATTTTAAAGTGATACTTTTTATATTTTCAAAAATATTCCTAAAAACACATAAAAAAATATTTCAATGAGGATAATTTATTAGGCTTTATCTTAAAATGATGCTTATTCGACCTAAAAAAGCTTTTGTGAAAAAAAAAAGATTAAGAATTTAAAAAAATACGTAATAAAATTCTATTACTGCTTGGGAGACTCATAAAATTGTTGAGATGTTATGCTAAAATTTGATATGTATTACGATCAAAGAGTGGATATTTATTAACGTGACTCTCACTTAATTAAATGTGTTGAGGTAAATCATCACCACCCAAATAAGGCTATAATTTTTTAATTTAATTATGAACTTAAATCTTCCAGAATGAAGCAGAATTCAGAAAGGAAAGTATTGAATTTAGATATAATTTTTTTTGATAATGTCTATAATAATGAAAAGGAAAATAAATTATACAAGAAAATTTATATTGAATTATTTGAGAATGTTTTTCAGAAAATAATGTGTATTTTATTACAATAAAATTCCGTGATCCAAAAAAAAAGTGTATTTTATTATTAATATTATTGCACATTTTATTAAAAATTTGATTATTTTTTTAGAAAATCATAATTAAAAGAGAGAACAATAAGTTTCAGACTACGTTATAAAAAAACGGATGGTTTGAGAATCATAATAATAAAAAAAAGAGACTAAATATTTTGAATAACGACGGCTATTTATTTAAATTCAAAAATTAAATTAGTAAAAGGCAGCAATCCTATTTTTATTTCAAAAGTAACAGATGTAAACCAGAATTTTATAAACTTATCAATAACTATGTCTAAAAGAGGAAATAATGATTCTAGTATGTGGATAATGTAGATATTAAATAGATAATTATGAGTCATGTGTTTTTATTGGCCAATTCATATTCCGAATTTATTTTTAATCGTTTAAATTTTTCAAAAATAAAAAAATAATAGATTTCTGGCTTTATGAGTCAAAAAATATGGAGGAAGTTCTTAAAAAGGATGTAAAACTATGTGTATATCTTTTATATGGCTATATTCGTGGAATATGATTTTAACATCTCTTTTGAATAAAATTTGTATTCTCATTACAGACCCATTTACTCATAATGTAAAGAATGATATTTTAAGAAGCCCGATATAAATTAAAGTGTTTCCGAATTTTTATTGCTTATGAAATTTAAATATAAAGATTTTTCTTATTTGTGTAAAATATTTAATGAGCTTCATTTTGTTTAGAATACCTTAAATATTAATAAAAATATCAAATAAAAAAATATAGCTTAGCTTGTAATTTTTATAATAAATCTTCAAACCAAATTCACTTATTAAAAATGATTTTGTTAATGATAATAACATCTTTTCAGAACATTTCATCATTTCTTACAACGAGATAACTTGAATAATATCTCACTTTATTGTATTTATAACCCCTAGAAGAATAATATCAAGCGGAAAATGGGGGTTTTATCTTGATTATGGTCAATAAAGCTAAAACAATGAGCCCCTAAAACAACCAGTAGTGCAGAACACCTACAAATATATATCCTAGAAATAAAATTTTCTATTCTTGACATTTTGGCATAATTTCAATTTTTAAAAAAACTGTAAAAATATTTGGATCTCTTGATTTAAGGATATACGAATATAAATACAGAATTTTCACTAAAATTTTGAATTATTATCAAAATGAACTGGCAGGAAAATCAAAGCCTCAATAAACTCTATTTTTTATCATTTTTCAAAAAAAAATACCGAATAACGCGTTAAGAAAATTCAGGCCTTTACAAATGAAGGTTTTGATTTTTTTTTTGAAAAAAATGACTTATTACAAGCCGAAAAAAATAGAAAATTACATTTGATAAGTTTATTTTTAAGTTATGAAAGCTCTGATTAAAAAAATAGATGTTGATAAACTTTTTAATATCAGAGTAGCTCTGAGTAACTGCAAATTATGTCAAATTACTTAATAGGCTTCATAAATAAGCGCTTTAACTTGTTTTAGATTACATCATATAATTTTTATAGGTATTTACTAATAATTTTGAACATTACTGCAGTATTGAAATTGAATTCTTGGTTTAAATAAATCCATACAAAGCTATTATAATAATACCGTCATCACCTAGAAAGCAAAATATAACCTCTTTTAGTTTAATGCAATTCGCAAATATTAATCAAGTTGAATGCGATAATATCATTTCTTGTTTCGAGTATAAAAAGTATTTCTATTCATGGTTCTGTTAATTGTATTGAATATCTTTAAAAAGCTATAGGAGGGAAATTTTTTTTTTTTTCTATGTTGGTGGATTTTTAAAGTTTTTTTAAATTAATTTAATATTGGTAACAGATATTTTATAGTGATTTAAAAAACCAACATGCAATTTTCTGATCATTTTCGACCACATTGAACAAATTTTCATCATTGATATACTTTTTATCCTATTTAAACATATAAGTGAATTTTATTTTAATGAGATTTTTTTATTGAAAATTTATTATTTAACTCAATATTATTGATTTTTCTCAATTTTAGTGGTATAATAATTCTAACTAAAAGAACATTTTACCTTAAAGAGGAATCAAAAAATAAAAAATAAAAAATAATTTTTTTTTTAGGTATGATAAGTTATAAAACTGCATTTTTGTTTTTAAATTTTTAATGGGTTCTAATTTTCGCGCTTAAAAAATTGAAAACTTTTGAAATTAAAAAAAATAGCTAAAATTTGTTTTTGGAGTTAGTTGGTAAAAAATAAACATTTTCAATTTAAATTTTTTATAACTATAAAATTTAAGTACAGATTTTTAGCTTATATTTTTATTTTATAAGAATAATTATATTGAAATACAATCGATCCACGTTTATTAAATGTAAAACCCAAAAAGTAATAAAATTTATTATTTTTATAAGTTGATGGGATAATCAGATCAGTATTATATCAGAAGCATAAAATTTTAATAAATAAAAATAATGATATAATCTTTGGATCCATAATATTAATAAATTGTTGATTGTTGATTGTTGATTATAGATTTAATAAAATATGATGACGTAAATATGATGAAAAAATAACAAAAATCTTAAATTCAGCATAGTAAAAAAACTATTGTTCTATTCAATAAAAAATTTAAAAAATTGTCTAATGTAAATTTACCGATTTAAAAAAAAATGTGAAATGATTTTAAAGCGACCGATTTTAAAAATGTGAAAATAATTTTTTATTGTAGACTAGAATAAAAAAAATTTTACTGTGTAATTATTTAGAAAATTTTGCTTTATGGGTTTTTATTGTTTAATTTAAAAATTATTATAATTTTTTTTTATTGGTATCACCTTTTAAAAAAATATACAAAAAAATTTAATCACAAAATTGAATGATTTAAATATTTGCTATTTGCAAAAATAGACAGGTTTCACAAAATAATTGCAAAAATCTACACTTTTGAAAGTATTTGCAAAATGTGATGAGATTAAAAATATTTTCTAAAGCTTTTTGATTTAATCGTATGATTAATTATATTGAGGATAGAAATTGATAACAAATTTCTGTATTATTATTTGAAATATTCATCAAATCAACATAACATAATTTTTTACATTGGCTTTAACCTTCACATCTTGCCTCAGCCAGAAAAATTCACAGTTATCCACGTTTTAGAAGTTGAATTGGAGTAATAATTCTTGCTTAGAAAAATGTTGAGTAAAAATTTATATCTAATCTAGCCATCAATGGAAATATGGGATTTGATTATCTTCGTTTATTTTATAACATTCTCAATTCGAGAATTTTATTTAAGCTTAGTTGCAAATATGGAACTTTTAATATATTTTTATTAATAAATGGTATAAATAAGAAAAAATCAGGTTTAATAATCATTTTTAAAACTATCTTTAAAAATAAAATTATGTAAATATATAACATCTTTAAAAGTTTGGAAAGAATCGCTATTAAAATTAAATTTGTTGGATTATTTTGAAATTTATTTCAAAAAATTTCAAGATCTGTATAATATAACAAAATTTGTAATTATATAAAAGAAAGGAAGAGGTTTAAGGCAATAAATTCCAATTTCAATTTCAATATATCCAAGTTTTATTGAAAAATATTGAACTCAGATTTATACCAAGTTAAAAAAATAGGAATGCTTTTGATAATAAATAATTATTTTATATTTATACGGGTGAGAGATGAAGAAATCTTTTTGATTTTTTGAAATTTACACATAAAGCAAAAATTCGTCTAATCGAAATAAAAAGCTAAAAATCCATTTATACTTAATAATCAATATTTTCTTTTTCCGTTAGTATTTTAAACTTCATTGATTTTTATTTCAATATTTATCAAATAATTTTTTTTTTACTTTATTCAAAAAGATTTAATTTATTTATAAAAATATATTTTGGATGTATAAATAATTTCTTTTATTATATAGAAATATTTGAACATTTTAAACACGTTTAAATTTGTGATGACATCAATATTGATTTTTTTTGAAAAAAATTGAACATAATATAATACAAAACAAGCTCATTAATATAAATTTATCTGATAATCAGTAAATTTTCGAGATTGAATTCAAAATTCAATCCATTTTCTTTATATAATATTATTCTTTACATTTGAAATTAAATGTTCATAAAATCTGGTATATAATTTGAATTCATGCTTGAGATATATAAATGCTTAAATTATCCTCTTAAACATATATATGAACCCATGTAAAATACAGAAACTTATTTTTAGAAAATATTTGGATAAGATATTTGTTTAAATTGAACAGTTAAAAATTCAGTAGTATTTTAAATTTTGTATCTCAATTACTTATTTCAGGCTTAATTTTAATTTTTTTATACAAAATTTTTTGAACATTAAATATCAGCCCAGCATTTTTTCCGCGTCTTTGAAATTTTCCTTTATTTATTTTGATATCTAAATTTTCTATTGGCGTGATATTCTTTGTTTTTATTGAAAATTTCATTTAAATTTATCACCAAAACTTGAAATATTTTGACTGAAAGTGATTGGTTTAATATGTTTCTATCAAATCTCAAGAATTAGATAAATCTGACCAAATCCAATAAAATAACTTTAGGATTCAAAACAAGATTCAATTTTGAATATATTGAAACTAAAAGCAATTAACTAATTTGAAAAAAAATGGGTATAATGTATCCCAAATTCACCTTTGAATAAAATTCATATCCAGCGGGGGTTAAGAGTAAAAAAAAGACATTAAAATTAATATAATTTTTATTATATCAATATAAGAATTAAGTTTATATTATTTATGATAACCCCTTTATCATCCTTAATTATGTCTAAAATAATTCCTTTATTTTCACATTTCAACCCAGCCCTTTTCTGTACAAGGTAGACTAATATGAGCTAACATCTAAATTGAGGATATCCGTGGATTTTTTCTGGGTGTATTAAAATGGGAAAATTATAGCCAATTTAAAATATATATATTTTATTGATTTTCTGGAGTTTTCGAATAATAATTCAAAAAAAAAAAAGAATCAATTTCTATCCGCCATATAATTAATCATACGATTAAATTTAAAAAAATTTAAAAAAATTTTTAACCTTGTTTTATTTTGCAATAATTTTGTGAAATCTGATATTTTTTTTAATTTCCCTTTTAAATATCATCTATTAATAAAAACACTGATTCTTAGAGATTTTTTTTTGGATTTAAAAAGAACTATAAGAAATAAAACTTAAACAATCGATTTTTTAAATATTTTCCTATCCAGAATGATTATTACTGGCTAAAAAGATAGCATTATAACTTCAAACACTTTGTATGATAAAATTAAAAATAAAGAGTCTTATTAAACTGAAATATTCAGGATTTTTTTTTTTAATGCAAAGATTTAAGTATTAAAAATAGGAATCCATTAGTGAAGAATTAAATTATATGTCTATTATTTAAAAAAAATTATATTTTACTATTTTATAAAAAAAAATTATCAGCAGATAAAATATTCAAAAAAATAGGAGAATTTAGTGTTTTTGTCATTCGAGAATATCTATTATTATTATTATTATTATTATTATTATTATTATTATTATTATTATTATTATTATTATTATTATTATTATTATTATTATTATTATTATTATTATTATTATTATTATTATTATTATTATTATTATTATTATTATTATTATTATTATTATTA
>LSSL01000085.1:0-14605 GCA_001953115.1 Smittium mucronatum | reverse complement strand
TTATTATTATTATTATTATTATTATTATTATTATTATTATTATTATTATTATTATTATTATTATTATTATTATTATTATTATTATTATTATTATTATTATTATTATTATTATTATTATTATTATTATTATTATTATTATTATTATTATTATTGTTATTGTTATTATTAAAGCCGTATTCTATCTCTTTTGAAAAAAATTTAAGCTTGAGAACTTAGGATGGATATTAAAATTAGAATTTTAAAAATATTTTAAAGAAAATTATTTTTTTAATCAAAAATTATAGAAGAGATTTAATAAAATAAAATAAATAGCTAGCTGTATAACTATCACCATCGGTTTAATTTTCACTTTTTTTCGAAAAAATTATCATATTTTTCCATTTTTTATCTATAAATATAACACTAATTTGAATTTCAGTTTTTTTATTAAATTTTATCCCTTTAAATTGGATATACATTTTATTTGCTTATATTATGATTATAAAGTACCTATTAATACCAATAGTAGATTAGATTTAAACAAATTTACTGGTAAATTAACGATATAGATTTAAATATTCCTTTGAGAAAATTTATCTGCTCAAAATAGTTCAAAATTAAAAATAAAAAACAAAATGCGAAAATTTTCAGCATTTCAAAAAAAAACATATAGAAACATAAAAATATTTCGTGGAGAATTTTAATTTAATTTTATTTCGAATACAATTTATTGATGGGTTGGATTATTTATACGGATTTATATAATGATAACAATAATAATGGTGGGATATTATCGAAAAAACAATATTTTCTCAATAAATTAAGTAGTAAATGATTATTTTAAAATAAGATCCACCTAATATATGCGTTTGATTTTCAAAATTGTAGTAATTTTTATTTCTTTATATTCATAAACTTAATATTTGTTATATACTTATTATCTAAATAAATAGAAGCTGTGTTATTACATAACTTATTTTTTCTATAAATTTAATAAATTTGTTGATGAAAATTCATGTGTGCTGAATATCTATATAAATTATTTTTATAATTTTTATATTGCATTTTTATACCATAGCAGTCCATAGAGTAATGGTGTAGTGGTTATCACGTCTGCTTCACACGCAGAAGGTCCTGGGTTCGAGCCCCAGTTACTCTAGTTTTTATTTGTGTGACAGAATATTGACGGTTAGCTAAAAAATCACCAAATTTATACCAATAAAATCATGAATATTTGAAATCTCCAATTTTCCCAAAAATATCCAAATTAAATCAAAAAATTTCCAAATTTTATTACTCAGAGCATATTTTTCTTCCAAAATTTTTAAAAATCACCCAACCATTTTTTTTTCATTTCAGGGTTTTCATAATTGAAATTTAACTGGTTTATATAAAGTTTTTATAAGTTTTAGTTTTTTAAATCAAAAAACAAACTAGGATACTAAAAATAATTTAGAAGAAATCTATCGTTTTGGAATAGGGTGTTTAAAAAGTGACTGAAAATAAATTTTAAATGTGAAAGACTACGAAAATGTTTTGATAAATATAACTGTAATCAGTAATATTCAAAAATTATTCCTACATTTAACCTATTTATTAATGATCAATTTAAAAATAAAATTTCTTGGTTTTCGGGATCACCATGAGATTCATCTTTAATTTTATTCAGCTTATTCTGAATTATTTTATCCCTGTCGCATTAACCCTCACAGAGTGTCAAAGAAAATTACTAGTGATTAAACACAGGCTTCTATTTGTATTATTATAACCTAATTAATGAATCCCGGTTTATCGTTATATATAGATAATAAAATAGTAAAAATTGGAAAACAAATTTATCTCTTTTTTATTTATATAGGTTCTGAACAGTTCTCTAAAGGAATTATCTGAAGGTTTACCTTTCAAAATACGAAGAAAATGAAAATAGGGGATTCGATAATTTTTTTTCGGGGTCAATAAAAATCTTAATTCATTTTTAAACAAAATATGAAAACTTCTTTCAAAATAATACAGAAACATGAGTATCATGGTAATACCTAATTAACTGATATACATAAACATAAATATAAGTCCGAACTAAATGTGAATTTTTAAATTGGTCAACTAATTGGATATTTTTAAACGATTTTGGAGGTAATTAAATCCTTCGTAACGTATTTAAGATTCATCTATTAATATATGAAGATTTTTTATATAACTTGGTGGATTTGGAATAAATTTGGGTGTTTTTTTTAGCGTTAAATAAATTTATGGGTGATTTTGGTGAATAAATGTAAACAAAATTTTAATTTTATTGCTGGGTTGATTTTTTGTTTGTCGATTTTACTATTCTTTGCAAATCCTAAAAATTGCTAATAATTTGGATTTGTAAAGAATTGTAAAATAATAACGCATTTTAACTTTGATTTTTTTCAAATAACCAATTCGACCCGAAATTCTCCAGCTAATTTTTTTAACTTCCCATTTGTATAAAATAAATCAAATTGGATCTATATAGTGCATATTTACCTTTAAAAAATAATAAACAATTTCCTAATTATTAAAAATATACTAGAAAAAAGTTTACTGGCTTTATAAAATTTTCCATTTACACTAAGTATTTTTTCGATTTTAAAAATTATTATTAAAAAAATGTGTATTTCCGAACCTTTTTATAATTTAGGACTCATTCCCAAATATTTAAAACATCTTTTTTTAAAAATTTAAACAAAATTTCAGCAAAATTCACTTAAATTTTGTCAAAAATATTTAGTTTTTTCCAATTAATCCTATCACTTGTTTCGTCTAGCATCAATTTTTTCTATCCACTTCTTTTCAGAATATTTCAAATTCTCCATGGATATAATATCCTTTTATATATATATATAGCTCGTTTTTTTCTGTAAAAGCTAATGTACGATAAATAGTGCTTCCGCCAAAAAGATAAAAATACTGGGTCTATTTCAGTTTTAAACTCCAGAAAATAAGAAATAAAAAATTTGAAGCCACGAAAATTTCAAATATTCGAAGTCTCCTAATTTTTATATAACAGATCTAACAGTAAATTTTTGGATGTAATTTAAACCTTATAATAATTTTTTTTACTCAGGGCTATATATACGTACCTTATAAAAAGATTTTTTTTATCTGCGACATAGTCTATTAACTCAAAGTATCACCATTTACCTTTACTATTCACATTATTTTTAAAATATATTTAGGTTTAAGTGAAGTTTATTTTGTATATTTAAAGTTTGAATATTTGTGAAATGACAAAAATTAAATAATAATTAGATAGAAGAATCGTTTAAATTTTTATCACAAATTTTTATCGCAATTTATACCAATACTTCTAATTTTTTATAAAAAATATATAATTGGTTTTTAATGCGTGTAAGTGGGTGAGTGGGAGGGGGGGTCCCATAAAAATCTGGTCATTTATTTAAATTTTTTATATATTCCTAGGGGTCACTATTGGATAAAGTCGCTTATGCATTTGAAATTTTTCAATAAAAAAAAACTTTCCAATATTTTAAAAAATATTAAAAACGAAATCGAAAATGAATAAGAATAAGAAATCTACATTTTTCAGAATATAGATATGCTCTGTGTAGCAAATTTGATTATTTATCAATACTTTGTAATTTTTATATTCATATTTTATTATTTTTATTATCTTACCAAATTTAAATACTAGCTACTGGGTGAAGCGATTTTCAAATTCTATCTCTTCATATATTTTGAAAGTTTTTTTTTTTCTCTTTTACGGTGAGTAAATCTTTTGATAAATTATAACTGTGAAAAGTGATATTAACTAGCCCTAAAATTAGAGGGGTGATTATTTTTGTCATAGCTGTCAATCTTTCATCCATTTCACAAATATATAAATATTTTTCCATAAAATTTTTTCTGATGATATAAGAAAAAAAAATTCTGTGGAAAAGGGAGTAGCATCAATATAAAATGGACATAAAATCTGTTTATTAAAAATTGAAGGTGTTTTTTGCGTCAATATTTAAATATTAGATAATAATAACCTGACTTTAGTTAGTGATTTTTAAAAAAAAAACTCCACGGAATCTCATCTTTAATACCACTTTTTTTTATTATCCATGTGCTTATTTCTATAAATAATGATATTCTTAATAATATTAAAATTTAAAAGTTGACTTTTTAATTTTTTTTAAACCCCGCTTGATCTGTAGTAATTTAGACCCGAGGAGAAAATTTTCCACTTTTTATTAAAAGAAAATTCAGCAAATAGGCGATTATCATATTGGACTATTACTTACCGAAATTTTCTTTTTGCTTATGAAAATAAAATGTTATATCATCAATTGAAGATTATTTTCAAGTGCATAATTTATTATTTAAATTATCAGCTAATTTGGTATTAAATCATAAATAAATCAATAAAAACTATAAATCATACTAAAATATAATAAATTTCCAAATTAAAGCCGATTTTTTTATTGAAATTCCGATTTCGGGTTACAAAATATATTTATATCTTATTTTAGTGCAATATTTCCGGATTAGGAAAATAAAATTATTTTAACCTTGCCAGATTCCTGATGTAATTCCCACGAATATGTTTGATCATTGATAGCTTTGATTGGACCAAAAAATTGGTTTATAAATGTTATTTGTTGATAATAAAACGATCTTATTATAAGTTACTAAATATCAATATTGATAAATTCAGGAAAAAATACAAGAAAAATCTCTCGCAGTTTCAAACCCCTTTTTCTCCTTTCTTTTCCTTTTTTTTAAATCTCTTCTTCTTATGGGGGGTTTTCTTCTTTATTATAGGCTACCTTTGGTGTATAAAACTAGGGGCAGTTTTATATCGATCCTGTGACGCACTCTGAATATATGAAAATATGAAATTATCTTCTCTCAAAGATAATTTTCTAGATATAAACTTTGGTAAATATTTTATCCATTCCTAAAAAAGAGGTTAATTTTAGATATAATCGGTTATAAAAATATATGATCGCCCTGAAATATATATATATATAAATTATTATTAAATGGAAATAATAATTTCTGGAATTATCATAGAAAACAATTTAATTTAATTTAACTTTCATGTATATAAAAAATACTGGTATCATTTAATGAAAAAATTTTGACTGCTTATTTTTTTCTCAAGATTCTTTTATATTAAATAGATCTTATTTTTCCTATTTCTGATCATAACTTCTCCAAATTTATATTATAAGAGTTAATAAGGCGTAAAATTCTTTAAGAACTTATTTGGGTGGGGGTGAGGGTTCCAATTTTATCGCTTTATTTAATACTTTATTTCAAATTTAGCAATTAACAGAAAAATATGAGATGTGATATAAAGTAAAAATTGATTTTTATTTGTCCTATTATTTTGAATTAGCACATAATTTTAATTTGATTGACCAATATACCATTTAACAGTTAAGTCTTACACAAAATCCACTCAAAGCAAAATTGGGTCCAAGTAAAAATATTAAATGCTGCCCTCTAAGAAAAAATGCGGAAAATTGAATGGATATTATATTTTATAAATTAATGGTGTCTTTTTTCTTGAAATTTAGTACTATTAAAAAAACCTTAAATTATTATATTAATAAATTTCCATAAGTAAATTATTATCGTATCTATTAACGGACTATTTGTAATAAAATTTACAGCTTGAAATATTTAAAGCGTTTTTTATAGCCTCTAGAACATATAAATTACATAATAAACTAAACATATATAAATAAACATATTTTTTAATGAATTTTTTAAATCTAAAATTCATGTTATATTTTTAAGAAAAATCGTAATATTTTTTGATTTTTTGGATCTTATTTTATAATTAGGTAACTGAAAACCCAGGTATATGTTATTAAATTTATTAAAACGAGAATGATTAATTTTTTTCACATACTATTTTATGATTTTTTATTTCTTAATAATAAAAAATTTCCTAAAATTCAGTATTAAAAAAACAATATTAGTAAAAAATTGGGACTATTAAAAAAAATAGCTAGTATTTTATTTGCGAAAAAATTGTTTTATTTGTTTTCTTATATCATTATTTATTTGGTTTTAAAATTTTCGATACGTTGATGATAAATTTAGGCTCTGGAAGTTATTATTATTATTATTATAAAACACTCCATCAGTTTGTAATAAATTGGCGATAAAAAAATAATTTGAATCTATAACATTATAATCTAATTTTATATATATACCCTAATTTTATTTGACTGAGTCATTGCCGCTTTTAGACTGGGATTTTATTTATTTTTGCAGTATAAAATTGTGTAGTTAGATGATATAGGTAAGACAAAAGGCGAATATATAGTAAAAAATACAAAACACATACAACTTTTTTTTAAAAAAAAAATTTAGAAATTATTTAGAAAAAACGGGTTTGTGTTAGTAATTATATTCTATAAAATGATAAAAAAAGCTAAATTATAATGTGTTTAAGACGCAATCCGATCCGCTAAAATGGTGTTTTAATTAATAATATATTATTTTTCGATCAAACTTATTTGGCTAAATTTACTATATTCCTAATTTAAATTTGGAAAAAAGAAATTGGAATGACTAAAATTCAAGTAAAATAAGCTTTTTTATTTAGCAAATAAAACCAAAAAAATACTGTTTTATACTCAAATTATGAATACGGATAAAAAGCTATCTAATAAAATGTTTTTTAAAGCTCATGAAAAGTTTATTCTATTTTAACACTCAAAAAACCAACAGGAAAATCTTTAAAAAAAATTTTTTACAATCATTATTTCACTAAACTATTCAGGCCTTTGCGTGAAATAAATTAATTTTATTGGAAATATTTCTAAACTAAACAAAAGAAAATCGAATTTTTTAAATGCATATTTTTTACTATATATTGGTAAAATATATTAATTTTTGGTTAAATGGGGTTAATAAAAATTTCTTATGTATTTTAAAATGAACCCGCTTTCAAATAAATATAAATTTTTATTTTATTAAAGCATAACTTTTCAATTTCACAAAATCCGTATCTTATATCAAAATAATATTAATATTTATTATATTTTTCCATTATAAGCGTCAAATGTTAAAAATTTGTTATTTTTTTGTTATTAAAGCTAATTATTAATTAATATGTATGTTTTTTTAAGAGATTTTAATTTTTATTTACAATAATTTTTGGATATTTATTGATCAGAATATTCCGAAATTATTCTTTAAAAAATTTCCTTTTATTTTCTAGATATGAAAAACTACGCTGGAAAATAATAAAATAAATACGACAAAAAAAAAAACGAAAATTCCATATATGTATATGTTCAAGCAATAACACTTATGTTGTATTTTTAATTGAATTTCCGTCTCTTATAAATCTAGTTTCATAACGTATTTTTATTTTTATTTAAATTTTTTTAGACAGTAAATTTGAGTAAATTTTAATTAATTATACTATATTTTAAAGGGTATTACTGTTTACTATTAATAGACATTTATTAAATATGAAAATCTTAAAATGATTAAAATGGAATTTTTATTCGAAATTTTTTTCCAGTTTGGCTCAAAATTCGGATATCGATATAGTATATTATACTGTTATGTATTTTGAAAATCGAGAGAATATTTACAAGTCTAATAAAATATTTTTAATTGAAAAACTCACAATTATTTAAAAGTCGCGCAAATTCTCTAATGGCTCCTAATTTTCCGACTGAAATTTTGTCACAAAATAAATACATTTTCTCGATATCTAATAAACTATAAAAATATATCTAATCATTGTATCACTTTTACAAATTAATTGAAAAGTCGTGTTTAATTTTTTTAAATTCAATTTAGAAAAACATTTGAATTTTTTTTTTTTGGTATATTAAAAGAAATAAAAAACATTGGTAAATTTTATTAGGTATAAAGATCTTTTTTTATTTTTTTCTTTAAATATTTGAAATGTTTCTGGTAGACACATGGGGCTTGATTACATGAAATAAGAAATTTAAAGTAAAAAAATATTGAATAAAAATTAAACTAACACATTGAGATTTTTTATGTTTGAATAAAATTTGAATCATTGTATTTGAATACTAAATAATGTAAAAAATTCATGTTTTAATTCAATAATAATTATTTTTGAAAAATTTAAACATTTTTTAAAAAAATATTTCACCAATGTGAATTAATTAAAATATTTTATTATATAAAATTTAAAAATATATATACTAAAAAAATTAAATTCAAAATATTATGATCTAAAAGCGTTATATTATTAAATATTGATATAAGTAAACGCATACTTTTGAAAATAGCAAGCTTTGATTTATAAAAAAGTATTATTTATATTTACACCTGTTTAATCAATAACTCGGAGTTTGTCTTAAACGCAATTTTTCTTACTTGAAAAAAACGAAGAATAATAAAATAAATTCATTTTTTTAAAATTAACCCAATAGTTTTTAATATATCCCAAAAAAAAAAATCTATTTGAACTTTTTTTTCATTAAGGTTCAGATTTAGTATTAAGATCGTTTTAATTTGTTTTTATTCGCTATTTTTGCCTCTAATAAAAAAATTTGTAAAGAAAAATAATAAATATTAGTATTAAAAAATTGAGGATGCGATTATTATTGAAACTCAGAAGTAAATTTTGAAAAATAACATGTATGAATTGAATTAGAGTTTTTAGGTTATATTTTGAAAAATTAAATTTTATTTTTGTTAACGCGATCTAAATATTAGTAATAATAATTTATTTGCAACCGATGTGCTATGAGAATTCGGATATATTAATATTTCAGCATTGGTATATAAATCGATAAATTCAAAAAAAGTAATTTTTTTTTAAAAAAAAATATTAAATAAATTAAAATATTTATTATGCGAAAAACGAGGTTTAATCATAAAAATGGAATTTATTTGCAATAAAACCATTATATCTGATAAAATTTTATTTCTAAATAAATCTTATTTAATCATTATAACGAATTTTTTAAAAACATTTTCCGATTATATAATTTATCTCTATTCTTTACCTAATTTATAAATATCCCGATTAAAATCAGCTTTTAAAGAAAAGACGGGGATTAATAACTGATATTCTATGCTTTCCATAATTTTTTTTTTTGATCTAATTTTTTTAATTTGAATTGGATATTATTTTGATATCAACTATTTAACTTGCATAGATTTCAGAGATAAAAAGGAAAGTTATAAATCAGATATTATTTATATATTGCGTGTGTTTATAATTTTACATATCTTCTTAAACCAAATCTTCTAAAAAAAACTTTATCTCGTTGGAAAAAAATTTTTTAAAAAAATGACTGATTATAGATTTCAAAAAAAAATTAATTGCGCTGAGTCCACTGATTGCCAAATTATATTAAATACATCAAATTAAGAATATTTCGAATATCAAACTCAGGGAGCTTTTTTATATGACGGAAAATTTTCAGAGCATGATTTAATTGCACAAAAATTAAATTTCAAGATTTAAATTTTCCTTCTTTCCTTCTTTATGAGTAGTTAGCTTGCAGAAATGAGAAGTTTAAAAGAGAAAATACCAAAAAAATCTTGAAATTTTATTCTTCTTATTTTTTTTAAAGCTTATTTAAAGAATTACACATCTTTTTCTTCAATGGTTCTTTGTTCAGGTATTAAATACATCTCTGAATTGATTCATGTACAAAGAATAATACAATAAACCAAAAAAAATTGTGAATACATTTATAGTGGATACCAAAAAGAATAAACAGCTGCTTCAAATGATGAGCTTTAGCGAATATCCCGAGGCGGGACTAATTATATAGGCCTCAGTACAAAAAGTACCCAGATTTTAGGTTAAATTTAGAGACTCTAAAATGTTTTATTATGAAAAAAAAACAAGAAATATTTTGTAAAAAAGGAATATTCACACTTTAACGATGTAATAGTTACAATAACGAGTCCAATTATTTACTGATAAAAGCATTATTTTAGAATATTTGTTGATAGGGTGGAATTTTACCAAAATTTTATACAAAAATCGCCTAAATAAATATCACCAGAAAGGTAACTTTGTTGTTCTATCATCAGTGATCACTGATCCATGATATCTTGGTATTTAGAGATATAACCCGTGATACTTACTAAAAAAAGGGCTAGGCTTAAATCAAGTAGATCGCAAAAACTATTCTAATTTGGATTCAGTTAGAACAATTTTCTATAAATATTATGGCAGTTTATATCAACTTAGGGGAGATACTATGAATAAGGCGAGAACTTTGTTTGATTTAAGCTAAAAAAACTATCGATATATGTATCTGCTTGAATAATTTTCATTTCTCTAAAAAAGCACCTAAGGAACTTAGGATTATAAAAAATTATATCAAGTAATTTTCAATACTTTATAATTTCTTTGGTTTTAGTTTTTTTTATAATAAATAAAATTTTAAGTTTAAATTCACATACGGACCTATATTTGTGATCTTAGAATCCAATTGAGATCTTTAAATCAGATGAAATGGGTTGTAAATATTTATAGAATCTTTTAAATAAAAAATCGTTATTCTAGTTTTAATTTGGTTTTCTTTATGATATTAATACCATAAATATATATCCCATTGCTTATTTTTCGTCATATTAAAAATAAGATAGCTTTTTGGGATTGAATGAGAAATAATACGTACATTAAATTTCAATTATAAATCAGAAGGCTTCAAAAATAAGTATTTTATGGATGCGAATTAAAATTTACTAATTTGATGAGTTTGAATAAATTAGATACAAATTATCCGACCCATTAAAAATCAAATTTTTTATTTTATATTGGTTAAATCCCACAAACCAATTCATTTATGAAAATATAGGTCATAATTTTAATTTAAGAAATAATTTGAAATTCATTAGTATTTTAAAAATAAGCAAGTATTTATCATTAAAAAAAGATTTTTCAGAAATAATTATTTTTTGAAAATTTATTTTTCCAATATATTGTTTTTACAATCAAACTTTCTAATTTTGAAAAAAAAACTGCATTTTTTTTGGATTTTCTGCTTTATATACCAAATACACCCCAATATTATGCTTAAATGCTCAAATTGCGTTTTTCGCATGTTAGCATATTATTTTAAATAAAATCTATATCTATTCAACCAAAAAAATGGAATTATTAACCAAAATTATATTATTAGCACTAAAACCAAAAAAAATTAATGTTTTTACACTAAAATTATATCAATAATCACTAAAAAACACTTATTTTTTTATTTGATATTTTTGAAATAAATATTTTTATACAAAATAAATTATGGAATAAATTATTCTGATGTCAATTTTAAAAAGATCAGGCTAAGATCCCAGATTTTTTTGACTTCATATAAGTTTAAAATTAACAAAAAATAAACCAGGTTAAGATTATGATAAGATTTTTAAAGCTATAATTAATTAATTAAAAAAAAATCAGATAAAGCTGAAATAAATATTTTTATTAAAAACAAATTAAAAAAATGAGTTTTGAAAAAAGAAATTACAAGTTCAAAAATTCAACTCAAAAATAGAGATCGATAAACTTATCAACTTATTCTAAATTTATTCTCAAAGAGCGAATACTATTTTTTGTCTTATATCTTTTAAATTTTATTTTAATACATTTAAAAGAAGATGTTTTTACAATAGTACATGTATATTTTGTAAAGTACTTATTTATTTAACGAATTAAAACATGAGATATAAAATACAGTTTAAACATGAATTTTTCATCATAATTAATAGCTTTGTTAGTGTATATTAGTATTATTTGAACTTTTATTTAAATTTTTTGAATATTTTACCACAATAAAACCTCTTTATACTCGAAAAGTATACCAATTCACTCCATGATTATTTTTAGGATTCCAGAATTATAATATTAAAAAAATACAGACTTTAAAAATAAACATGTTAATGAAAATTAAAGCTTCTAAGACACAATTATTCTCTTAAATTAACTCAAAATTTTAATACAAAGCTTCTAAAAAAGCTATTTAAGAATTTGAATTATTATTTCTCAAAAATAGTTATACTAAAAAAATGAATATAAAAAATATTTTTATATCAAAGATAAGACGCCAAAAAGTAGAATTTATCACAGCAATTCATATTTTTGGGATACTGGTTTTAATATGATAAAATAAAAATCATCAAAAAAGCCAATTTTTTTTTTCAGCTACAGAAAATATGTAAACAGGATAAAAAATGGTATTATAATAGAGTTAAAAAATAATAAACATATAAAAAACTTTTTAAAGTGGTTTAAATAATATTTAGATTTGTCTGTATATTAATTGAAGCCTATTTTTATTTTATATGACAATATATTTTAATATTTTTAGATCTGTTATCATAAAAAAAACTAATTTAAGAAAATGTTTATTTTAGGGAATTATTGAATTTTTTTTTTTTTCAAAACCTAAATATCTTGATTTAGCCAGAATTATATTTATTCTTTTATCACATATTTTATAATAAAAATGAATATAAATTATGTTAAAAAAAATTCTATACTGAATTTTCTTTAATTATTTTTTGGTCTTCCTCTTTTTCTTTCGAAACTATTAATTTTTAAACTATATTTGGATTTTTTTTTTAAAAAAAGGAGAAAAGAGCATATTTTTTCAAATTAGCTGTTCTTTTTGAAACCTCAGAATGAGCATTTAAAATATGTTGATTTATAAAATTATTAAGGATTTATTTTTTTATCCTATGTGAATAAAATTATTTTTTTACATCTGAATCTTATCACCAGACTCGTCAACTTTCCTGATATCAGTAATGATTATAAGCTTGATATACGCAAGTTCTATGTTTTCTTTAATTCCACATTATCATTCTTCTTTTTTATCGTACGAAAAATATCTTTAATCCGTTGAAGAAATAGGTGCAGAATTACACACACAAATCTTACCATTTGTTATTTTTTTGAAATGGTTTTCATACAGATTAATTAAAAGATACCCAATAACCGGAAAATATTAATGATTTTTTTTTTTAAAAAATCCAGTGACGGTTGAAATAGCTCTCAAAAAACGAGTACCTGTTTAATCTGATATCAGGTTTAATCTTTTATCCAACTTTTTATCCAACTTTTTCCAACAAATCTTTAATTTTTTTTGAGGTTTGTGACCAGAAATTCACCCCTTTTTCTATGGGTAGAAATTTACTAACTGTTGAAGAAATTTTCTGAACCAAATCCGCGAAAACATAATCAATTATACATTCAAATATTTTTACGGAATATTTTTTAGTTTAATTTAATATCCATATTATTTTGCCTATTCTTTCATCTTGGATGATAAAGAATAAAAATGATATGAATTTCCTTGAAAAGACACTGAATACAAAAAATGTTACCGGATATACAATTTCTATAAGTTTTTAATTATTATATATTTGCAAAGTCCTGTTAAGACACAATTATCTGGATTTTTTTAAATTTATGTTTAGGGATTTAATTTTTTCCTCATACAATTCGTATTTAAAAATAAATCCAGTGGAAATTTTAAAAAAAGTGATTTATTTTTAAATTATTATCCCAAATTGATGTATTTTTATTTTTCTGTCATGTTTTTTGATATTTTTATACCACTCATAGCAATGTATACCTGGATAAAATTTGAAAATTTAGCCATTTAACTCATTTATTTTTTTTATTAAAAATGGGGGGGGGGTTTTGTATGGTTATCGAATATGATTTTCGATTTACGTGAAAGATTCACCCTTAGTTATATTTAAGCAACCGGATTTGTGAATTCCCAAATAAGATATTATCTATTCATCTATAAGGTTATCATTTTAGATTTTCGCTACAGCCTTGAGATTATTATCTGATTTATTGAAGTAATAGTATGTCACATTATGATTTATTGGTTTCCCCCCCCCAATATATCCCAATATTCACCTAAGAATTTTATGTCGCAACATGATATTTAAGGGTCAATTATTTAATTTTCTCCGTTATTTTTTAAGTTATTATTTTTTTATGATAAATTTTTATATTATCAAGGCATAAAAGTGAAAAATCCAGTTTTTTGAATGTACTAAGTCCAATTTAAATTAATGGAAGATATATTCTTTAAAATATTATTTAAAAAACAACAAAATTGTCAAGTAAAAAAATAAATTTTTTGATATGATATGCTGGGTAATTACAGTTTTAGTGATGGTGATCCAATTTCAGATTATTTTTTTTTGGAGAATTTATTTTAAAGTTAATAAGAAGTTGTAAAGAAATTATTTAAAAAAATAAAAGACTAAAAAAAGAAGAAAAACTTCACCCAGCTCTTCTCTTTCGCTCTAGCAGCCCCATACCTCAAGGCCATTATCTCAAGGGATTTAATTTCAGAGATGGATGATGTTCTATGGCTGTTAATGAACGGATTTTAGTCACTAAACATCTCCCCTATATTTTATAGAATGGATATAAGCAAATTTATAAGTTCATTGGAATTGTTGAAGCAAAAAAATATATGCGATTCACTAATTTTGTCCAGAAAGTTTTAAACAACTAAAAATGTCAGATTCCGCATAGTTTTTTTTACTCAGTGAATACACGAATTTAGATAATTTTGATCTACTTGTGCAAAAAAATAACATTTGAAATAAGTGCTGAATTGTTAACTAAGCAGAGGTTAATATGGATAATTAATTTTTA
>LSSL01000083.1:12662-35716 GCA_001953115.1 Smittium mucronatum | reverse complement strand
CTAGAAGTTTTTGTGTTTCCTTGAATAAAATAAATATTAAAATACAGAAACGTTGAAAAATTTATAATTATATCATATCATAAATATCATATATGCAAAATTTATATAAGTCAAATTTTGGAAGATATGATATAAGATAAGCCAAATAAAATTAAAGCATAATAATAATGTTATTGAGCTGATTTCTAATTTTATTTATTTTTATAGATTAGAGATCGTAAAAAAATATATTTAACAATGTAAGTACTATAGTCTTCCACATGTATTTAAAACTGTCACATGAATCCATAATGCTATTAATTTGCTTCTTTCGGCTAAATCATTTTTTTATTTTGAAAAAACAAATTATTACAATTCATATTTATAAAAAAAAAGTTTATATTCTTAAAAGATGTTAAATGATACATATATATATATATATGTGTGTGTGTGTGTGTGATCGTTAATATGAATCAGAGTAAAGCTGGCTGATATCGATTATTAAATATCATATCCTCTATTCATACACCTAGACCTCAGACATCAGACATCAAGTCTAAAGTATTTGTTTCTACCTTTTTTTTTGGGATATGGAAATATGTTTGCTTCTATAATAATTCATAAAATAAAAGAATCTCAATCAGATTCCCGAGATTTCAAGAGACACTGTTTTTATTGGAATGAAATGGAGTGGCGCTTACCTTAAAACTGCCTGATAAAAATAAATAATCGTAATTGGAATTGTAATTAGAATTGGAATTGGAATCGGTATAAATTCTACGATATTTTTCGTATAAAATGATCGGATTTATTAGATATTTTATTTATAATTTCCTGTTTTATCTCACTTTATTAGGTGCTAGGTTTGTGATTAATTTTTTTTTTTTAAAAAAAAGATCACTTTTTTCAGATGATCGTTTACCCTTTGAAAGTGTTTATTTTAGGATTAAATGTGCATCCAAAGCTTAAGAAATTGAATTTACATCTCATGAAATTAATATGGGCCATATTTATTAGATATTTTCTATTAAAAACAAAAAAAAGATTATTTTAACAGTTGTTTGGGCAGAGTATTCCATGTTTATAATTAGAATAAATTCTGATTTTTATTCGTTTAAATAATGAAAAGATATTTTTTTAATATTATTTTAATTAATTTCGAAATATTAACTATTTTTTCAAATATTTCAAATAATATTAAAATGTATTTTTCAAGGAAGTTCAAAATTTATATATACTTTTTTAGAATATAAAAATCTTATTTCAATTTATAAAAATCTTGTTAAATAAAATATTATTCTTTATTTACCATTAAATCAACATTATTTATAAATTTTGCCCACTTATAATTGCAGGAGAAACACAAAATTTATTCAAAAAATATCAAAAAACTAAAAAAAAATCTGGATTTTTTTTTTGAAAATGATAAAGGAATATTATTTGTAAAAAATATTTTTTAGAATTTTTTTTCAATTTTTAACTTACGTGATACACTATAGAAAATAAAAAACTATGAACTAATTATTTAATAGTTTAAAATAATAGTTGCAGTAACTTATAAAAAATATTCAAAAGCTAAGTTTCTTATAAAATCCTATAAAAAATCTATTAAATAGTTAGGAATTATCCGAATTAAATGTAGTTTAAATTAACTTTTTATTAAAGGTTTTTTCTAGGTAGAGATATTTTATTATATTCATTTTTTTCACTTTTACAAATAAAAAAATTAAAAAAGCCTTCATAAATGTAAAAAAAAAAATCGAAATATTTAATAACACTTTCCCACCACGAAATCTATTACCGATATAATATTAATTTAAAATTTTCATTTTTTACAGTAATTTTCTGGTTGATATAGATGAAACTGAAAATAGCATTTATTACCAAAATTTCCATCCATTAAATTTACAGATAGATTCATAAAGTGCAACCTGTGTTTATTTATTATTATTAGAATGGGGTATGAGTCTGACAAGGCAAAACACTAAATTTTCTCAATTTTTTCGAAAAAGAAAGATAAAGAATATAGCTATTTTAACTTTATTGTAATTAAATGACTCGAATATAATAAATAGCAAATAATTAAAAATAAAGATTTTAATTTAAAAAATGTGCATTGAAAATATAGTTGGAGGAGTTTAAGGATGTATATAAACACGGTTATTTCCTTTTTATCGGGGTTCATCTTCTTTTCAATTCTTTCACTGTGAGGGTTTTTAGAGACTCTGAGTGTATTTTTTAACATGATGATCAAACTTATTATATTAACAGATGGGGGATGGATCGATTAAATAGGAATAAATAAATTATAGTTAAAGGGAATTTTTTTAACGCATGATTATTATTCTTTTTTGTAGTTCAAAAATTAATTGTAAATCTTTTTGGCTATCCAGAGTTTTTCAGTTCGAAAAGAATAATTTCATAAACATTTTCTAATTATTTTTTATAATTCTGCTGTGTGAAATTCTTCTAGGACGAGAAAGAAACTTGATTTAATAGTCTGAACCGAAAAAATAGTATTATTGATGTAAATGGCTGAATATTTTATTCATTTAATAATAGCCCTAGAAACTTTTCAAAAAGGGAATTGCGGGGGGGGGGGGTGTTTAGACAGAAAAAAATCGAGAGTGATTTACAATTGAAATATATTTGATGGGGGTTACAGTACTTATGAAAAGAGGATGGTTATTTGCTAAAATTTTCAACTTTAGATCATATTTTCCATAATCAAAAATAAAAACATTCATTGATTGCTTGAAAATTATCCAAAAAAAGGAAGAATAACCCTGGGCGAAACTCAAGTCACAGGCCTTGTCAGGATAGAACTTTATAATGAAAAAAGCATCTAATGACTTCAATCCTGAAAATAACCATAAATAAAAACATATCTATATAAACACAGTTTTTTTTAAGGGAAATTTATTTTAAAGCTGATAAAAAGTTCTAAAAACATAATTAAAAAAAGTGAAAATTTTTCAGAAAAAATTTCACCCAACTCCCCTCTGCCGACCTAGCAGCTCCATATCCCGAGGGCATTAGTTCAAGGAGATAAATTCAGTTCAATTATATCCCATGATTGGATTTATAGACTGATGAGATATTGTTTCAATTAATGATCTTAGAAAATAAGATAATATATTTTTGGCAAGTATATAAAATAAAAAAATATCGGAAGATTATTCCAATAAATAAAAAAATCCACTATTTATTATATCTGCATATAAAAGGAATTCACTGTAATGGTTATGAGCATCATATATAAATAACACACAGAGAGGTTATCATCTGGGACATTGGCAACAAGTTTTAAGGAGAACGTATCACATCTGAGAAGTTTTGTTGTCTTAATAATTGTTATAAGCCAAGAGTTTTTTTTCATAAAGGGTAAAAACCAGATGCTATGCGAAAATTCGGTGCGTGTGTTTGACACCTATTATTTTCAGTTCCTTTAAAAAAATAAACTAAAATAATATAGAAAGACTGAAGGCGGGTGAAATAAAAAAGCTGAATGACTTGTAAATGAGGTGAGGAGAGTGGGATATTGGTATATTCGGAAAAAATACCAGTGGATGTGAAGAGTTATTGAGCAAAGACATCTATATTTTAAAATATAGAAAAACAGGCTATTACCTGAGTTTCATCATTAAAAGGGGGTAGACGAAATTATTGTGATTAAACCATTTAAGAGGTTTCAAGATTTAATATATGGAAAGGTTTCATAAAATAAAGTCCCCTTGATTTTTTTTTTTTTTTTGGGAATAAATAGAAAAACGAGGTGGATGAGAGGAGGAGTGGTGAATGGTATGGGTGGACAAGGACTGAAAGAGAATCGGAGAGGAAATGACCAGAGTCAAATATATCTTTCTTATAACGGGGAATGGGTTTACAGCTTCAAGTTAGTGCTGAGGTGGATGATGGGTGGCTGAACAGCTTGGAAAAGCTGAGCTCAGTTTTTGAAATGTGGATGGTTTAATATCTAAGATTCAGGAACTTTCGGGAACTGAATCATATATTTCGGGATATTTTCGCCTAATTACCAAAAAAACATAGAAAAATAGCATATGGTTTGGGACTGCGTAAAATAATAGCTAGTTGAGGGATAATTCTATAGGCAAGTCGGATTATTGGCGCTGAGTAAATGGGCGATTTAGGGGAAATTGGAATAGATAATGGAATGTGATTGGCGCTATGCATTGAAAATCGTTGATAAAAGACAATAAAGGATATTTCCATTTGTCAGAAATAGGGAAGGTGGCCAATTGAAATGGAATAGGCCAGGATAGGGTATTTTTAGAAAGAATTAGCGTGTTTGAAAGTGAGTTCCTTTATGAGTTAAGATAATTGGAAATAAATCAGACCATATGAGGTGGAATATAATTGAGCCGTTCCATCAACCCCCTGAAATTGCATAATTTATGTCCGGGCTGTAGCCAATAGTGAAAAAAGGAACCTCGGATCCACTTTAAATATTTGAGATCAAAATTGGCAAAAGATTGAAGAAATTCCAAGCTAAAAGTGGACCCGAATAAATAGTTATATTTTTTTTCAGGCAGTTCTTATAAATAAGAGAAAGGTCTTGAAAGTTTTATATTTACATCGTCTCCTTTCTTTTATCCATATCGTAGTATTAGCAAAACAAGATTTCGTAGTAATATTAAGAAATGCTTCCCGAACTATCTCCCAGAGCACAGAAGCTTGTTGAAGTCTTGACGAAATTCGTCAATGTGAGTTCTTTATATTTTAGATTTCAAACTATTCTTTCCAGTCTTCAAGTTCTCTATGTATCTATATTTATCTTACTTTTTCTAAATTAATTTATTCTTTATTTTTGTAGGAGGATTGTGTTCCTAATGAGGAAAGATTCGCACGTGAGTTTGGTCAAGGCGCTCAAAGATGGCAGGTAATATTGATTCTCATTCGATTTTCTTTTATAACTTCGCCCAATAAAGTCTTATTTTTTTAACTTTTGTTTTTATTGCTTTGTATCTGCTTCGGAAAATTGACACAGGCAATACCACCAATTCTCGAAGAATTGAAAATTAAAGCCAGAAGCTTAGGCTTGTGGAACTTGTTCATCCCTAAGGAATATCCCGAAAGTCCAGGTCTCACCAACTACGAGTATGCTCATTTGTGCGAAATTATGGGTAGATCCATTCATCTGGCTCCTAGCGTAATTATTCGTTTTTTTCTATCCTTTTCAAGCGTCTTTGTCGGTTCTCAGCTCATATTCTTCGTTTTGAGGTTTTTAAATCAAAGTTTTTTTTTTGTTTTTTGTTTTAGGCAACTAATTGTGCTGCTCCAGATACCGGAAACATGGAAGTTTTGATCAAGTATGGTAATGCTGCTCAAAAGAAGAAGTGGTTGGTTCCCTTGATGGAGGGAAAGATTAGAAGTGCTTTTGCTATGACTGAACCTGCAGTCCCCTCTTCTAATGCCACTAATATTAGTTGCTCCTTGAAGAAAGTGCAAGGTGGCTACATTGTTGATGGAAAAAAATGGTGGATATCTGGTGCTGGTGGCCCCAGATGCAAAGTTTTCATTGTGATGGTCAGATCAGGAAAATCAAATGAAGAGCTTATGAGAGATCCTAATAACATTGGTCTCCAACAGATTCATAAACAACATAGTGTTGTTATTGTTCCTGCTGATACTCCTGGAGTAACTGTAGTGCGTCCATTGACCGTCTTTGGTTATGATGATGCTGATCACGGTGGTCATTGCGAAGTTGTTTTCGATAATGTGTTCATCCCTACCGAAAATATGGTTTTGGGTGAGGGTCGTGGATTCGAAATCATCCAGGGAAGACTTGGACCAGGTAAATAAGTTTTCCATTATATAATTTTATGATGTAATGTAGTTGAGTTATTTAAAGTATGTATTAGTTGTTTCATATGTTACTATGAAAGTTACATTTATGTCAACTATATTTGCGGTATTTAAGTTAAGGTTATGTTTTTAAAATTGAATATTATTTTTGTAGGTCGCTTGCATCATGCTATGAGAGCTCTTGGACAAGCCGAAAGAGCTCTTGATACTATGGTTGGTAGGGCTATAAGTCGCGAAATTCAAGGAATCCCATTGTCCTCAAGAGGGGTGGTCCTTGAATGGATTGCCAAATCACGTATTGAAATTGAATCTGCCAGATTACTTGTACTTTCTGCAGCACACGCTGTTGACACTAAGGGTGCTAGTAAATCAAAGGCCGAAATCGCAATGGCTAAAGTAGCAGTTCCCGCAATCACATTGGGTGTTATTGACCGAGCGATCCAGCTACATGGTGCTATGGGTGTTGGTCAGGATACTCCTCTTGCAGGAATGTACGCCGGAGTCAGAACCTTGAGAATCGCTGATGGTTAGTACTTTTTTTTATATATTAAACAAGTAAAAGATTTAAAATTTTATATATTTTGTTGCTCCTTTCAATTTTTAACATGGTATCTCATTATTCTTAGGTCCCGATGAAGTACATCTTGAACAATTGGGCAGAAACGAGGTTAAAAAGTATAAGGCTCGCCATGCCTCCAAGCTCTAATCCATATGATTACTATTATCTAGCTTATATATATTTTTAATGGTATTTATTTGTCAAATATTAAACAAATTGAACCCCCTTTAAATGAATTTTGTTTATGTATTTGGTGGTTTAGCAGATTATGTTTAATTCAACTATTATTTTGTCCATATTAGCCTAATTTTTTGATATACTTGCTGGTATCACTTTAGTTATTTTTTTCCTAAGTTTATGTAACGTTTTGGTATCTGTGTACAAACTAAATTTGGATTTATTTAAATTTTATATTTCTTGAGGTGGTGATTTAAGAAAATTTTATTTTTGCGGATTATGAAATTTAAAGTGATTTTAAATATTTATTTATGGCGGAGCTATTTTTATTCCATTGTGATGCGAAAACTAAGCATCAATAAGATTTGGCGGTAATATAACATTATTATGTGTAGCCACTCCGGAAATACGAAAAATAATAATTGATTTAACACATTCGAAATAATTAGCAGTATGTATAATATATTGTTACAGCATCAAGTAGATCAAAGAGCATTCACCTATTGGACTCAGATATAATTTAATTACAAGAGCATCAATGTTGAGACTCTGAAAAGGGATTTATTTTGCGGGTTTGTGTTCGATAATAAAGGTCGATGTCCAGTGAGAAAGAAGCAAAGATCAAAGTAGTACGGACGTGGTTTATGTTTGGATGGATCAGAAGTGATGGGGCATATAGCCAAGACTAAAGAGATGGTACATAATGTGGTTGGAAAAAATGCGGATTATAGGCAAAGGATGGTGTTTGTTTAGCGAAGGCTGTTGAAGAGCAGTGAGGTTGTTAGAGGTGTTGGGGAGGAGAATGTTTTGGCGATTAAAGTGAAGAGACAGAAATGAGTGAATATTGGCGTATTGGAGATATTATGGATGGCATGTGCAAGAATGGCTGCACTTGTTGGCACTAAAGTATGGCGTTTTATGTAAATATAAAGAATAAATAGATGGCTTTTTAAAAAAAATTGATGTCATTTGATCTCTAATCAGGGGAACATAGCATTTAGTCTCAGTTTAAGCAAGCGAGAGTGGATAATCAACATGCAGTGTTGACTTGATTCGTTGGCGCATATGCTTTACAGAAATGGGAAAAGAACTGAGTTGTTATTTATTTTTGCTCAAATACCAAGAATAAAGAGTAGTGGTGGTGTATATGATGCTAGTGCAAGTTATCCCTCACTTTTATCGCCTTATTTAACCAGCTTCGTCATACCTTTTTATAATTCTCACTGCTACCTGTTCTTCCCACTTTTCTACTAACGCTGTTGTCTGGTAAAAATAATGAAGCTTGAATTGCAAATGTCTTTGAAAGTCCTCCCTGAATGGAGGGAAAACTACTTGGACTATAAAAGCCTTAAGGATGAAATCCAAAAATTCAGTTCTAACGGTTCCAGCATAGATAACTTTGTAGAAGCTTTCAGGGCCGAACTTGTTAAAGTCGAAAAGCATTACACCGTCATAATTGATGATTTTACCACCAAGTTTGAGATATTAAGGAAACAGGTACTTTTCTTCCCCACTACCATTCTCCCCTATAACACCCCCCCCTTTTTTTTGCGATCTTTTTCCTTCCATACATCTCGTTTATTAAAGTTTCTAAAAGGCTATCCTCTTGAATTTTCTTTAAAAAATATCTCGTTTATTGTTTAGATTTCAGAAATCAAAGATATCGAGGCTTTCGACAGTTGGTAAGCACTTGATTTTGGCTCAGTAATATTATTTTCTATTTTCTTATCTCTATCCTTCCTGTTTTTAAGATATTTTTAAACTTCACTTTCATTCAATAATTCTTTTTTCACATAAATCACAGGAATGAACGGCTTTCTCACTTAATTGTCAACATTGAAAACTTGATTGGTATTTAGTTTGATTTAATTTTTAAATAAGTAAGAAACGTAGAATTCTAGAGCATCTCTCTTATTTTTTTAAAATAGAGTTTGATAGACTAAATATTACTGCCATCAGAAAAATTCTGAAAAAAGCAGACAAAGCCGCTGGAACAGATTTTCAAGCCAAGTTATGGGAGGAAGCTACAGCTTTCCAATTTGTAAGTTCTGAGCTTCCTGAAACTGATCTCAGCGAGGCTAGAAAGTTATGGAGAGAAGGTTTTGCTTCTTCTTTTTATCGGGCTATGAACTTGGCTGAACAGGGGGCTATTACACACGCACCCATTAACTATGATTCTAAGGAAATACGAACTTTATCAAAACTTGATTTAGGCGAATTTCCTGTTAATCATATCTCCAGAGTATGGGTATCGCTTGCTCAGGATGGACTCGGAAAGGATATTTCTGTCCCTGTCATTGTTGCTAGAGGTCAGTTTGATGGCCCAATAGTCGGGATCACTGCCGCTCTCCATGGAAACGAGCTGAATGGCATACCTCTAATCCATCGATTGTTCACTGAAATCGATACCAACAAATTAATTGGTACACTGGTTGCCTTACCTGTCGCCAATTCTCCTGGATACAACCTGTCACAACGTGGATTTTCTGACGGAACCGATCTGAATCGAGTAATGCCTGGTCGAGAAGATGGGTCATCAGCTCAAGCTTGGGCCTACAGCTTAATTAATAAACTCGTTGTGAATTTTGAATATTTGCTTGATCTCCACACAGCCAGCAGAGGTCGAGCTAACTCGCTATACGTGAGAGCTGATTTGCTCAATGAAAATACTAGAAAAATGGCTCTTTTGCAAAATCCCCAAATAATTGTACACAATACTAGTCCTGATGGATCTTTGCGTGGTTCTGCTATGAACCTGGGTATCCCTTCAATTACCGTCGAGATTGGTGATCCATCAAGATTCCAGAAAAGATTTGTTAAAAACGCTTTGCTTGGCGTAACCAACTTTCTTTCCTATCTCAAAATGATCCCTGAAGATATCTGCGCCCCTGAAAACGACCCGACTGTGTGCTCAAAAAGCTACTGGATTTTTGCCAAAGCTGGCGGTGTTCTTTACGTTGTTCCTGAGATCAATACCTGGGTCAAAAAAGGGAATGTCATTGCTTATGTCAATGATGTTTTTGGTGTTCTTGTTGAAAATTACTATGCTCCTGAAGATGGAATCGTTATTGGAAAACAACTCGATCCCGTTTGCCAAACTGGAACTCGCATCCTCCATCTTGGGATCATTGGGAAACACCTCCCAGGAAGATCTGATGATGGTCACTTGTGATCTCTCAATTATCTTTATCATCTCTTTAAATGTCTTTCACTCCTTCATCCCCGATTTCCCCAATACTTCTTTCACGTGTCTCCTTTTCCAACCCCAAATTAAGATTAGATCATTTTATTTTTTTATGTCACCCTCCCCTTTTTTAGATCTATTTTCCAACCCCCCTCCACTATAATCGAAATAAAAAATCAATTTCTGTCTTCCCAGGATTATAATAAATGCCTCGATTTGTGTTGCACATCTTCTATGCTTTAATTTTTTTCTGGTTCTAATTATCACATAAATCAAAGGTTTGGTATATTCTCTAAATTTTTAGAGTTGATCATATATGCTTTACAGCCATCAAAATCTTTTTAAACTCAGTATTCACTATATCCCATAAAATATTTTATTTTTTCATTAGATTGTCATTTATTCAATCTTTAATGGTTAACGTTTTTTTCAAAAATTAGCCCGATCTACATAATCATGTAGATAAAACATAATAGCATTTATTATAAAAATCTGGATGTATAATCCAATTATCCCAAATCTGCTTGAATATATTTGAAAATATATTTTCTTCGTACTACCACTTTCTTCGGCCATTGGGATCCCACATATATGTATATATAACCACTTTTTCAACGCAATTTTCATAACTCTATTTTTATGTCATTTCTTTTTTGGAGCATAGTGTTTTTTGACATCAGTTTTTGCGTAAAATAAAGTCCTTTTCAATAAATTTATAAGTGCCTAATAAGTACATTTTGGGTATTGACGTTTTTTTTCCAGATCTGATTAAAGCTTGTTTTTTATTTCACTTTAAATATCTTCATGGTTTATAAAAGGAATTCACCCCACTTATCCCGCCACAGAATAAACTGTATATAAACCCCAATGTAACACTTCCAATATTTTTTATAATTATTAATTTTCATGATTTGTATCCCTTTTCTTATTCACAGCACTAACTAATTTCTAACCCTTCATAATAGTCTATAACCACTCTTAAATATTTATGGATATTTTTGAGACCATATCAAGTTTGTTAATTGATCCTTTCAGAAAGAATATTATGGGAACAATTGGTTCATCCAGGGCAAATGGTCAATCAAGGAGAATTCAAAGATGCCCCTCAAAAACCATTTTGTCTGATTGTAAGTAGTCAAATATTCAGCCTTTCTCCCCCCCTCCCCCCTCCCCCCTTTCTAGATTTTTTCTTGAAATTTTTTGCTAAAATAGGGAAGATATCTCAGTACTCAAACGACGAAAACCTTCAACCTCAAATAAACACAAACACCAGAAGCCCAACTGGTGGTACTCGTACAATAGAGAACAAGAAAAATAATGGTAAATCACACCTCCAAAAAAAAAACAATTATTAAACACCCATTAATAATATTTCTTATCACTCTAGCACTTTTGCCTAAATATGCGGATAAAGTACTCTCCAAAAATAAAAAAACCTTAACCACTAATTATTACAAAAAAAATCCGGTAAAGTTTGGCAAACTTAACAGTAGAAATAAAGTTGTTTCCACTCAAACACTTCCAACCATAGCCACGGCTGATAACAAGTATGATTAGAACAATAACACTAGCTCTTAATTTATAAATCCAAAATATCATTAATTTTTAATTTTCTGTATTTAGACAACTTCAAAAAACTCCTGCTTCTGTAATACAGAAAAATCACACAGTCAAGAATCTAGATTTCGAACTAGCGAGCTTTGATTGTCAAAGGATAGATACTGCAACTGCAAATCCTCCAAAAAACAACAATCAAAAAAAGCTTGAAATTCGTAATACTAAAATTAGGAGCCCAATCCACATCAGCCCAAAGTTTTCCTCAAAGCTTATCAAAACTTTGGAAATTAAATACACCATTAACAGACCCATAACTACCAGTCCAATTAAAAAATTTTTCTCTCAAGATTCCATTAACTATGACTCCCTAAAACAACCACAAACCATAAACATCAAGATGGAAAAAGCCCCTAACCAAATGCCAAAAAAGGAACTCTATAACGAAATCATTTGTGATAGAGGGGATCTTCAACCTTTGCCAAAAAAACATAAAAAATCAAGAGTATCCATAATAGAATTAAGTCCGAATGTAGAATACAAGGTTTCAGATATTGAAAATATTCCGGATGAAATATATAGAGGGAATTTCTTTAAAATGTAAAAATATCGATATTTATATTACTAGTTTATTAATTGAAATAAATGGATTTACAATAAAGAGTGTTGTTCGCTAGTTATTGTTAATGGCTGAAAGAATCCTAGCTGACTCACTTTTTATGGTGATGTCCTCGTCCTTTGCACCCAATTCCAATATATTTCTTGAGGTTTTCTGCAATAAACCCAATTTCAGCCTATTAGAATCACTCAACGAGTTTATGTCAATTTCACTTAGATTTATCAAAACTAGTTTTGATATTTTGAGGCATAAAGCTCTGTTTAAAGGAAAGTTTGTCTCAGAAAAAGCGGAACTTATAATCTTTTCCGTACCATTAAAAATTACGTTATAAAATTCAAATGACCTATCAGCGCTAGTAACGTCAGGCTTAGGACTGAACAGATGATTTAACATAATGTACACTAATTGAATGGAAGAATTCTTGACATTCCATATTCCGTTTAATGAGAGAGGTTCCAAAATTTCCATCAGATCAATAGCATAGTTCTCTAATTGAAGATTATATCAATAATTTTAGAATTGTAAATTATTTTTAGTTAAGTGTGGATTTACCTTTAATGTAATGGGATTTTGGAAAGAAGTTCCCGAATGATGATATTATTGATGACTGAAGAGCCAAATATAACGGCTTTGAAAAGTCTTTCTCTGTTAATTTGTTCTCAGACATGTAATCTGGTCGAATCATATCTGCCAATATTTTGAAAATCCTGTCAAAGACATCAAAATTGAGACTTTTGTTAAACCGTGAAAATTCCATAATAAATACCCTCCTCGTTTTTAGATCATCTGTGCTTATTCCTTTAATATAATACTACGTGAATTTAATGAAAAATAAGTAATAAAGTTAGTATTCATAAAAAAGATAAAATTATTGCTTACATCGAGGATTGATTGGGAGAGATCTATCTCTTCACCGATAAATTCAAATAATGGATTTTTCAAAATTGCAGGTTGGCATGCTATCGAAACAGATGTCATAGAATGTATGCAACTGTCTCTTCCTAACCAATTCTTTCTTTTGGTTACTTTCATTAAATTTCCAATAGTTGAATTTAAATTTCCGATGAACTTAATATCAGTTTTGTTTAGTTTGGATACCAATTTAGAATACTTGTCAGATTCTAGGTCTTGGTTGCTTGATATTAAAGAGGTTATATCAGCTTGCATGAACTTTTCTATCTTGTATGAAGAAAAATTATCACCAAATGGAGATAAACTACACAGGTTTGATAGTGTGAAGGCAGATTGCTTGATGAATGTCCAGTCGTCAGATAATATTTTCTCATTACATAGGGAAATAATACTCTCCGAATATATTTGCTTTATGTCAGTGGGAGTTAATCCATCAGTCACTAATGACCATGAGTCTTTTGATGGTCTGGAAACATCAGGGTTTTCATCGAATGAACCGAAATAGAACAGCGATGAAATTTTGCTCGCATTTTTAACTTTATCTAGTGACCTTTTTGAGATTTGAGAGAGAGTAATTATGGCGGAGATCTTGGATCCCTCATCTATTAATCAGGAAAAAACGTAAAAATTGTGAAAATACAAAAGTGAAAAAAATGCTTACTGTCTTTGCTAAAGTAAAGCTTAAATAATATATTGGAAAGCTTTTCAAAAGATTTGAGCTCCAGGAAGGGGGATATATATGCTATCGCGCTTGCCCATGCATACATTTCGACACTTGAAGAGTTTTTTATGACTGATAATATCGATCTTGCAATGGTAAGAGCGTGATTTTTAATCAGATCAGGGTGATTAACGGAAATATTAACTATAGCCCTAGCAGTACCCGTACGTGTAGGTAAACCCATTCCATGAGTTATTATTCTACAAAGTTCAGGGATAAATTCTGCCATTTGATCTTCAGTTAAGTACCCCAGAAACCTTTCTAATGTCACCATTACAGGTGAGGATTTTGTTGAACTCAATCTAAAAGAATCCAATTCTTGGCTTGATATTTCCCAGTTATTTGCATTTTGAGAGATGTAGTTGAAAGTTTGATCCTCCATGTCAGATAAAGATTCCAAATATTTTATAGCCAACTTACCCGAGTAGGGTTTGATAGCGTTAAGGTGTGATAGTTTGTTAATAAAAGAAAGTGAGAATTTCCTAACATCTTCAGCTGGTGAGGCAAGACCCACATCGACCATAAGCTTTATTACAGTAGATATTATCGAATCTGAAACTTTTGAATCTGTTATATTGATCGAATTAACAGAATTCTCCACATGTGTTTTACTGCCATTAATGTTTTGGGATTCAGGTGTAGTTAGAGATTCCTCAGCCCAAATAATAGTAGCTGAAGATAAGCTATTACAAAAAGTTAATGCCTCTAATCTAACACTATCTTTAATATCGTCCAATAACCTGAGAGATAATTTCCATGTCGTTTCTATGAAATCGATATTAACAGGTAAATTTCCAGAAAATGATAAGGCGAAGATCATTGCTGAGCATGAACTCTGTCTAACTTTCCAATCTGAAGAGCCCATATTCACAATAGATTTTTTGTAAATCGAATCCCAATTCTTAATTAGAATAGGGCTGCTTGATGGATACGTAAAATTCTCATTGGTTACTGAAAAAGCGCTATTGGGAGAGTTGGTTTTGTAAAGATTATGCCAAATTGAATTCATAGACTTAGATATTGCGGGGTTTACACTGAAACATAGAAAGAACAAACTGGGGATGAGTTTTTTGGAATAACGATTTGAAGTTTCAATAGCGTTATTAATAGACTTGACAGAATATGATGATAAACCATAGTTTATAGATGTTTGTATAGAGTGTCCAGCCAGCACAACCATGTGATAGAACAGTTCGGGGTTACCCACTTCTGAGGCTAGGTCAAGAATTTGATAATAGGTAAGACTTATAATAGATTTAGTACTTGGTCTTTGTCCAAAAACATTATTATTTCTTCCACGCGAGTTAGAAGATGATTCATTGGTGTCTACAGATTGAGAATTAGGAATGAGCTGGTTTCTAAGCCCAGTAGAAACGTCATTAACATCAGGATTAGATAGCAAAAGCATACGTCGATTACCAAGAGTGTTGATTAAGGAATGAAGCATAAGGTCTTTATTTTTAGAAGAATCGCTAGACTCATAGATAAGACTAATAGATTTACCAGCGACACTTTGGACCATCTCATCAGAATCTAAAAGTAAACCACACATTATTTTATGCAAGAAAACGCAATGATCCGACATCAATTTCAAATTTGAACACTCAAGTGCCAGACTTCCAGCCCAAGTGGCTGCAGCAAATCTCTCAGTAACTCTGTGAGATTCAGACATGGGGAGCAAAGCCTCAAAAATAATCCAATCCCAACAAGACTTTTCACAATCGTGATCAACCAATCCTAGAATTCCAAAGTCAGAAAAAGGAAGGTAAAGTGATCCATTATAAAGAGATTTCGAATGAAGAATATTCCATTTAGAAGATATCAAGGGGACTATCTCTGATATTAAAAATTGAGTGTCAAATGTTTTTAGAACATTTTTCTCGGAAGATGACAAATCTCTAAGAAGTTTTAGTATGAAAACGCTCAAATATTCCTTTTGAGTTGATCCATTTGGAGACTCAATCAATTTAGAGGTGTTTTTTATGGCGATACCGGAGAGAGATAAAACGAGAGATTTTACTTCGGAGAAGTTGCAGCGACCAGATTTAATCAACTCTATAATATAGAATGAAGTCAGCTCTTCAACAAGAATTTCATAAGATGGATTTTCGAATTCTTTCAAATGAGGAGGAAAGGAGTTCAGATTTCCGAAAATCCCCAGTTCTCTTACACACACGCATATAGTGGAAAAAAATGGCGACAAATCCTCTGAGACTGGTGTTATCTTTTTAACCTTAATAGAATAAAAAATTTCTAAAAGATTCTTCAGAGTTAATTTGAGTAAGTTAATAGATTTATCTAAAGAAATCGAAACATCGGGGTATTTATCTAAACAGTAATTGTATCCGCGAAGAGTAAATAGAGAATTAATTCTGGTTATAGAATACGAGCTAGTTAACAGACATCCAATAGTTCTTTTAACATTTTTTTTGCTGAGGGGACTGGAAGATGAACTTTTTAACATGTTTTTGGATATTTGGTCGGATAAAATTTCCACTGCCTCAAAAATTTCCAAAGTGATAACAGAAATCTGCAGAGGTAAGGCAGAAGGGGTAGCAAAGCCTTTTCTATCATTCAATTCTAAATCCCAGGTAGTCGTTAGAGATGAAGCCAGTCCCTCTGACAAAAAAATTTGTGAAGTTTCGCTAGATAATATATTAAGAAGATATGAAAGCAATTTGAAGTTTTTTAAGACAAAATCATGAACCTCAGGAGGCCCTAAAGTAGTTGTGAGTTTAAATAAAATGGAGGATAGCTCAACACCCCTTTCTAAAGACTCTGAGACTGATGACGTATTCGAAATATCTAGAAAAAAATAAAAAAAATTTTAATTTTTGTTAAAATGAATTTAAATAAATACTAAATTGAAAGTTTACTTAGAAATAAACATATAATTTTACCTTTAAATTTCTGGATAGTAAGTAACGAAAATAAAGAAATTCTAGGCAGAAGTTCAATGGTATGGTTAGCATTTTCGTTTATATACAGGTTTCTGAGAGAAAGATAAACAGACATCCTTATAGAAGTATTATCTAATAAGTTATGATCAAATGAATTAGCCTTTCCAAAATTAAAAATAATCTTTTCGGCCTCTTTGTCGGAAAGTTCAAGCTTTTCATCAACCCATTCTTTTTCGATAGAAGACGCTTCAATAATAAAGTTAAAGTTTTTTAATGAAAAAAATAACCCGTGTAATATGAGTAGTTGAATGGTGAAAAGCATTAATGGCTCGAATGATTTCGGATGGACACTATAGTTAAAATCGGGATTGTTGAAATTTGTCAATATTGAATCTAATGTTTTCAAGTTAGATAAAGTGTTATTATTTGTATATCCTCCGGTAGACTTGCCGGTTAAAAGAAAATTGAGGAGAGCGGATAACCAAGAATAAATCTCAGGCAACTTAGAAAAATACAGTTCAAGAGCCTGAGAATTTTCAGCGTTATCTGAAGAGTTAAATGCTATCTTCAGAGAGCCAGGGTCCATATTTAAGCAATTCAAAGAGTTGGTACTGACTTGTGGGTCTGGATCGCAGTAACCAATCATGGCAATACATTTCGATCTACAATTCGAAAAATCGGGACCGTCTGACAAAATCCTCAACACAGTAAGCTTAATTTGGGTACTGGAAGAATTTAAAATAGTTTCTTCAAGGATATCTAAAACATTATCTGTTATTAGAATATCGTCACAAAATTTTTTGAAAATGGAAATTCCCATTTCGTAAATAGTTTCTTGTGCGTTCGATCTAATATTAGGGGGCTCCTTTTCAGCAGTGGATATCAAATTTTTAAGCCCATCTATATCGGAGTTGAATAAAGCAGGTAAACGTGTTATAAGAATCGTCCAAGAGTTGTAAGCATTCATTCGGATGACCTCTTGATTTCTAGTATTTGATACGTTTTGATCTTCCAATATATTTAAAAGTTTTTTTATTCCCTGGAATAAAACTGGCCCCGCAATCCGGAGCTGTTCTATTGGGGACTTTTGGCATACGTATCTCATAAACATGGCTCCTAAAATTTTCAATTGTTGGGTTGTAAATTCGCCAAAAAGACAATCGAACAAAATTTTTAGCCAGTCTGGAAACATACTGGTGGCAACAATTGATTTGGAAAGATGCTTCATTATAAGACTTTTAAGTTTAGAAGAGCAAGGAGCTCTATTCATATTAGGAAAAATGTCGTCAGATTTTCCTCCTAAAAATAAAAAGGACAACTGGACGATCAACTAAGAGATGAAAGATGATAATTAATAAGAAGTTAAAAATAAGGAACAAAGAGCGTGATTTGAATAAAAAAATTCTATTACATTTTTGTCTTCATAGTCTAAGACATTTATCTTTTTTAAAGAATCGGAAGCAGATGTGGTAACTTCATAATTAACAGGGTCGCAACTTGCGCATAACAAGGATATAAATCTTTCATTCTCGCAGTGGAGCCCATCAAACAAAGAAGATTTGTTTACGAAATCAAAAACACCTTTCTATTAATGAAAATTGAAGAAAATAAAATTTAATTGATTTTTTTTAAAAAATTGACTGAAGTTTAAGAAAAAAAACTACACGAGTATTGTAATATTATATTCGAATTACCTTGAACTTTGACAAAGAATTCCCACCATTAGTCCAGATAGCTTTTTTCTCGTTTGTCAATATGGAAACGATTTGAGGTGACAACCCTGGATATATAGGGCCTTTTTCAGAGGAGGTGGGAGTTGAAGAGAACATGAATAAATCACGAGACAAATTCAAAACGTATTTTGATGAATTGGTAGATTCAAGTTTTATTTTATTAAGATAAACCTCTCCTTGAGAACCTACATCACCTAAACCCTAAAAGTAAAAGAGTTTAATATGATTAGAAAAAAAGCATTGTATACAACAAGAGTGCGGTCAAAATACCTGCAATATTATAGGAACGATACTAGGTTTATGAGTTTCTGGCACTAAGTCGATCCCATTAATGAGTCTAGACAGGTAAATAGGCAATTCCTGATTTGATTTAAAGTATTGAAACAAAAAGTCAAAAAAAAAAAAGGAAAGCGGATATGGTAAAAATAAATACCTCTATTTTGCACCTTTCCATGGATTTTTGAATGTATAATAGCCCGATATTTTTGGAGAGGGAACTAATTGTGGGATCCATGTAAAAGTCAAATATTTCGGAAGTAGGCAATGATACAGTCTTGTCATTTTTCAATAAACTTCCAATGTGATTGAGTAACTCCAAAACCTTAATATCAGAGTATAAGAGAAAAACGGAGATTAAGTAAAAAGAAATAAAGTATGACAAAAAGAAAAATTTAGCACACCTTTTTTCTTACGGGACTAGTACCAGAGTTCAATTTATAAAGTAAAGGAACTAAGAAATTGTTAACATGAGTATCGACTTTACTGCTAGAGTCAGCAAGACCGAATCTAAACCCTATAGTCTCTAGGAGCTCTATTTTGCGAGATTAAGAAATCGAAAAAAGAAATATTATCAATCAAAGCTCAACAAAAACAAAAATCCAATGAGATAAAGGCTACCTAGGTCGTGTTCTTCGGACATCTAGATGGTGGGGAAAGGAGCAAATTCCAAATATGGTTTGAATTTTAGGAAAAGATACTGCAAATACAGTTAATTCATTGAAGAATGATGGATTTAAGTGCTCTAAGGATATAAGAGAAAGTAATGAACCTATTACTCTGAATCCAATAGCACTGACTTTAAATATACTTAGCATAGCTGGAATGACGTCTAAATTTATTCATAAAATGACGTTTTTAGATTTTGTCTTTGCTTTAGCTACAACAAATAGAAATATATAAAATTCAGCCATTTCTTAGACTAGACCTATGGAGGAGTTCTATTTGTGAATAGTATCGATTTCTTTAAGCCGGTTAAATAATTTACCAATCAAATTTTGTTTGAATTAAACTCATCTAATGATTGGATGTAACTCTTGACGTCTTAATTTCTTCATCCTGAATTAAGGGTGAAGTCGAGGAATAGGTACTGCTGGAATAAATTATGAACTGAAAGACTATTGAATCAGCAGCAAATTAAATAATATTGAATATGCTTCTTATTTTTTATAAATAAAGTAATGAAAAATATCCTTATTTAAATATTAGACTAGCATCATTATGGATATGCTCACTTTAAAATAAGATTAATCCAAGTACCTATATTAATCGCCAAAGACCTAAAAGACCAAATTCGTATTTATGATTAAGGAGCTAAAATGCGTTTTAAAAAATTATATTAGCGTGGAATTGTGGTAAAGGTGTAATTGAGTTTGGAAAAAATAAAAGAATTTTTATAAGATTACGAATATCTCAAAATTTTCCTTCTGTTATACACTTTTTTCTAGTTAAATCTGCTTAGAAATTGTATAAAAATCATGATAGATATAAATCCAATTCTCAATAATAATTCTAAGAAAAGAAATATAAGTATATTAACCTGATAAAATAAAATTTTCGCTATAAGAAAGTTAATATAGATCAGCAGGGTCCTTGAATATTTGAAAGTTAATAATATTTAACCAGCCAATTTACTATTTTTTTTTAATAAAATCCTATTCATCAGCAACCACTCAAAACTCCCGGAGTTAGAACAGTATGGATCATTCCTTATGGTTGAACCCTGTAATGGGTATATTCCCACGTGCCATTAAATAAATATAAAGTTTATGAATGAACTCTAGTTCTAATAATGAACATCTAGACTTACACCCAATATATAATATCGTATATTCATATGTTAAATATCTTTTCGTGCTAGAAAAAAATCATTATATATTACTCACTCAAATAGCCCTATTTCATACCATTTTTTTTAAATTCCTTCAATTACAATTCTAAATTCCACAGTTAGCTTAAAAAATTAAATATTTCTATAATGTCACTTTACCAGGTAAATGAATTTAGTGATTTTAAACGCTTTATACATCCGATAATCCCTTTTTTGATACAAATTATTCTCAAAAAATAGATATCAAGCCAATCGATCGTGTTGTGCAGTTTTACTGCGTTTTGCGGATTCCTGCTTGTAATAATTTTTGGGAAAAGTGAATATTTTATGTAATAAACCAAGATAATATAGGATATTCCTAATCCAATGAATAATAATTAACTTTTTTAACTGATAATCGAAATTAGGGGGACTATAGTTGAAAAAGCATATGACATAATAAATGAAATTAACCTAGCCACTACGTAAGAATCGGCCTTAATTTTTTAAACTAATATTTAAATTCTTTTTATGACAATTAGAGTAAAGTCTATGTTGTATAAGGGCAGCGAGAAAGCCAGAATAATGAAAAAATTAAAATCTAGCCCCAACTTTTGCGTAATTTACTAACATTAGATTTTTGGGGGGGTTTTTTTTCTGAAATTACAAATATACTTATTTATGGAATATAGAGAATGTTTGTTACCTTATATGGAATAGGGCTATGGTTTTTCATATTCAAATTGTGGGTACGACTTGAAGAAATAGAGATATATTTTAAATTAAAGTAAGCATTTTTATAATAAATAATATTAACCCTCTTTTTTAAAAAAAATATAGCCTATTATAACGGATATGTAACATTTAGAACCGTTATAATGTTCGTGCTTTCGACAAACATTTTTTCCTTTTACATGGCATCCAAAAGCGACCCCGGGTATGTAACAAAGGATAATTTTCAATTTTTTTGCGAGAATGTTGAGTGGGATGGGGTATATTACCAAAAGAAGGTGTGCTACACCTGTAAAACTTTAAAGTAAGCCATAACTTGCTTGAATTTCAAATTAAAAACGGTTTATTGAATAAAATTTTATCATTAGACCCCCTAGATCTAAACATTGCAGTGCATGTGACAAATGCATTGCCATTTACGACCATCATTGCGTATGGATAAACTCTTGTGTCGGGGTAAAGAATTTCAAGTGGTTTTTATCATTCTTACTTTCTTTCCTAGTTGTTTGTGTATGGGGAGGATTCATAATGTTCAGTCTGTTAAAAAATGATCATTTCAAATATGGAGTCGATAAAATGAGAACCAGAAATCGGGAAAATAACAGTTTTAAAAAATTGGACGATTATGAAATACTTAATGTAACTCTCCAAACCTTATTTTTAAACATTTAAAGTTCTATTTTTGTATTTTTTTTAAATAGGTACATCTTGGAATCAATCCTGGACTGGTTCTCTTGGGGGCAATCTTAATATTCTTAACTCCATCAGTTATTTTTTTTATAATTTACCAATTCTCGCTGATTTTCAGAGGAACAACTACAAATGAACTTAACAAGGCCAAAAAGTGGAGGTCTCAGATAAAGAGGAAGATTTTGTATAGACTTAAACCAATAAATGGCAAATGTACTGATAATAATAAAGGCCCAGAATCAGATGGAAAGTTAAAAACATTTGAAAAATCTGATGATTTTAAAGCCGATGTTTGGGAACCCGCTAATATTTCAGATATCAAAAACCCATACACAGAATTATCTTTTAGAAAAGTCTTGATGTACTTTTAACAGGAAATCTCTTGAAAAAACCCCCATTTCATAGGCAATTTTCATTACCATATTTGTGGCTATGTTATTTTAAAACCTCAAATATAACCTTATCTCCAAAAAAATTATACACGCTGTTATAACAGCCATTATGATATCAAAATAAAGTCTTTATTCATTCTCATGGTTAATTTTGGAACAGGGATTTTAATTTTAGGTATTAAATTGAAAATGAGAGGTTCATCTTCATGTTAATAAATCTTTATCTATTTCTTGTGTATTAGTTTAAAAAAGTTATGTGTTTAGAGAATAATCTAATCCTTTAAAAATAGTGTAGTAGGATAATTGATTATATAAGGTTTTATTTTTTTTATAATCATTTAAAACCGTAGAACTTGCATATTAAAATTATCCCTAAGATTGAAATACCCTGTCGTGGTTTATTGGTTTAATAGTGTACTTTTCGAAGTACACTAAACTAAAATTTCACGCAGCGTTGTGCTATTCTTGATTGAGAGTAGTGGAGACAGCGCACAGCGATTCGGAGGATAGCGATTCCAGAGGAGGACCATCTCGAAATAGGAGGAACCGATTGTTTTAGCACAGCTGAGACATAGTCTAGTGCACAAGTCCAGCGTTCGACAGTCAGACGGATCTCGGCGTCTAACAGCTATTTGTAGGAAAGCCATGTCGATCAATCCCACGATTGGGTAGGAGCCTAGTGTTATTAATTTTGTTAGAAGTAGGCTCTGACTAGGAGTTCAGTAGATTAAATGAAATATTGTTTATTGAAAAAGAGCTTAATTCCTGACTGCTTATAACCTCAGCCACACAACCACTTGAAGCAATACCAGGGGGATATCTTTCGGTTGGTAGATTGCACCCTTTTTCCGTAGGCACACTGCAGGTAGTCCGGCAGAGGGGATTATTGTAGTTAGGATAATAGTCTTTTCTATGCGACTTTTTCTTTTTTTCATATTTTTTAATATAGTTTTTAAGGACGTTATTTTACAATAAAATTCCGTGATACAA